>CAEFZP010002537.1:0-222404 GCA_903064625.1 Mallotus villosus | reverse complement strand
ACAATACTCAATCCGCCGCGAGCACGCACTCTCTCAACGTTAGATGTAAGCTTTTCCAATTAATCTCATTGTTGGTGCAACCACAATCATCAGTCAATCCGCATCAATTAATGAAGGGGGCCGTGTTTTAATTCACCTGATGCATAGGCTTCAGCGTGATATAAGAAATTTCTTAAGCTTTAGCGCGCCTTCCATTGCGATAGGGGATTGATCGCCCTCTGCCCAAAAAGAGGGCATGTTCTTATCTAAGAAATCTTCCGCTAGGGCTGCGATAGATTCATTAAATCCAGAGCTTGAATAACTTTAGCAGGCATAGGGGACAATAATGACTGAGCGGATAGCCGTTGCATGTTTCATCAATACTATGGATCGACCAATAGCAAGCCGTCAGCATAAAAAGGGACTGCCAATTGCACAGTAAAGGCTTTGGTTGAGGCGACCCAATTTCAGCGCCAGCTGTCATCATATAAGCCATGTTTGACTCACGAACCCAAAGATGAACCGGTGCGCATTACAAATAGTGTAAGGTGGCTTTAAGCCCATTCTTTAGCTAAACGTAGAGCTGCTAAGGTATCTGCCGTTCGCCCGACGAGAAATAGTTACTAATAAGCTATTAGGAAATAAATGGGATTTGCGATAACGAACTCTGATGCAATCTCCACATTACAAGAAACACCTGCCCACCTTCTAACCAATAGCGAGCAGCCATTCCTGCATGGTAACTGGTACCACAGGCAATAATTTGCACATGCTTAATATACTTTAAAAATTCAGCAGCATTATCACAAATGCAGAATCAGCACATGCTGATTGGACTATCGACCGTCAAATAGTGCGCGATAGTGCAGCGGGCTGCTCATAATTCTTTCAGCATATAATGACGAAATTCGCCTTTATCGCCTGCATCATGGGTAATTTCAGATTCTTTGGCTTCTCGAGTAACAGCATTACCTTCTTTATCAAAGATATTGACTTCAAAGCGACTAACTCAGCAACGTCGCCTTCTTCAAGTATGCAAAAGTCCGTGTGACTGGTAATAAGCGATGTGATCAGACGCGACAAAGTTTTCACCTAACCATAACCGATAACCGCGGACTCCCAGATCTAGCCACCACTAAACGGCTTGCATCACGGCGATCAATAACCACCGTACCATAAGCACCTTCTAGCTGTTTAACATGCAGATTGAACGGCCCTTTAATAGCTGTCGTAGCTTTTAGTTCATGGTGAACAAGGTGACAAATAACCTCTGTATCTGTATCTGAGGTAAATTCATATCCTAAGCTTTTAAGCATTTGACGAAGTTTATTATGGTTTTCGATAATGCCATTGTGAAACAACGGCAATATCACCGCTAGAAATGTGTGGGTGAGCATGTACGCTCAGAAGGTTCACACATGGGTAGCCCAGCGAGTATGGGCAATACCAGTGCCACCAAAAGTGGCGATCAGTGAGAGCATCGGCTAACTCTTGTACCTTGCCGACACTACGAGTACGAGCTAATTCATCATTATAAATTGTAGCCATACCAGCAGAAGTCTATAACCGCGATATTCAAGGCGTTTTAAGCCTTCAAGAAGAATTTGAGCCACATTCCTTGCGCTACAGCACCTACTATTCCACACATATTTTTTACCCAACCACTGTTTAAATTGTATTTAAACTCACCCTTTAGGCAAGCGGTTAAAAAAAATCTCTTATCACTTTCGATAGGGAGATAAAATAACTTCGACGCCGTAACCTGAGATTTTTTGGACTGCGTCTTTCGCTAGGCGATCATCGGTAACTAAAACATTCACCGTATTCCATGGCAGTTCAAGGTTTGGAATCACTCGACCTAACTTGTCAGTTCAAGCATCACAATGACGTCACGGGAAACCTTAGCCATAAGGTTACTTAACTCAGTCAATTCGTGTAAGTCGTTGTGCCTCTATCTAAATCTAAACCATCAGCGCCAATAAAAAGCTGATCAAAGTTATAGGATTAAGCACCTGCTCTGCTACGCGACCTTGAAAAGACTCAGAATGACGATCCCAAGTACCGCCGTCATAATAAGGTCGGTTCATGTTCTAACTCATTAATCGCCACGCCAATTGCAATGAATTGTGTCCTCACACTAAACCACGCTATCATTTAAATGTTCGATAAGCCCAATGGTCGTACTGCCCTATAATAATAATCGGTTATGATCTTTTATTCAGGCTTGCTGCACAAGCCGAAGCTATTGCTTAACTTATTTGCAGATAAGGGGTGGTAACTACCCTGACTGAGTATCTTTAGGGACAGAATTGCGGCCGCCAAAACGGCGAAACGGAAACAAGCCATTTTCTTCAAGGGCCGTTAATATCCTTTCGAATGGTGACTTCGGAGGTTTCAAATCGAAACGAAAGTTCATCAACGGTGACTTCACACACTTTCATTAACAAGATAAGAATTGCATGACGTCGCTGCTGAGTATTACGTTTGCTCATGAAGTTTTGACTCTGATTAACTTTTATTAAATTTCGTTTTGAAAGATATTATAGTAAATCGAAAGGTAATTACCAGTAATACAATGCTTTTTTGGCTCAAAGTTATGCATGTACCTAAAAGGATCTCAACGTGCTCAGAAAAACAGAGGCCAAATGGAATAGTTGAAGAAATGGTGATCCCTTTCAAAAGTATGGCACTTGTCATCTTTTTTCTGTGAAACTCGCTTTGGATAAGGCTTACAGTCTTTATTATTGCTTAATTCTTTGCCGTAGAAACCGCCTGTCTTCAAAAATTCATTTAACTACATAGCGCTACCAAAACACACCTCGCTGAAATACCAGCATTTTGAAGTGCTATAGGTATAAGCTTAACAACTCATTTTTATTCTAAGTTTACATCTCTGTTTAATAGTGGAGCTGTTAGTAATTTAAGTTTAAAAACTTACTTGTTCTAATGGGGATTAATCCTTACTAAATCAATAGCAGCACACCACCGCTCCTCTCTGTCGTTAACTCGAAGCAACAGCGTCTGTAAACAATCAAGGAAATACACATGATCCTAGGCTCTGTTGACGTTTAACGTACCAGTAACAACACACTGCAAATGATCACATTCTAATGAATTGATTAGCTCAAATCGACTTGAGATCCGACGATCATGGATTTCAGTGTCCAAACATGCGACTCAATGGCATGACGTTCTTATATATAGTCCACCACTCACATTTTCGTGGATTTTTGCGCGGTCGCTCTTGGACGGTGTATGACTGCTTGTGCACGCGTTTGTTTTTGTATGTTTTCATTGATCAACTCACTCTGCTCGTAACCTTTATCAGCTACTCCGCCTTCGTTTTAATGCATCAATGAGTGGGATTAGCTGAGTTATACTTTCAGCATCTTACACCACTGGCGTTCATAATAAACTTACGATAACGTACGGGATAAGCCAAGAAGTGCCTACACATGATATGCCGGAACTTTACACTAAAACTCCTTTTGAACGTCTAATGCTCATTGTTCTCACTACTCACTCCCTTCGGCTCTCGGCTGAGCAGGCGTGAGCACGAATAACCGTACTAGATCAATCGAAATATGTGATAATCGCATCTAAAGCAAAATAATAGTAATTTAGAGGTTAGTAGAATTCATTCAATTTCACTGCCTTTGATGTTTGCATTAACGAGAGGTACCCTTTCATTAACAGGTCGAGGCCTTGAATCCGCAACATTAGTAGCTGGGAGCCAGTAATGCTTGCTTTTCAGTGTCCAATGTACTGTTATTATCAACAATACCTAAGTGAGATCCTCGCTATTATTGAAATGGATTTACAACGTTCAAACTATAACACAAAAAAGTAAATCAAGAATTGGTCGAATGCACGGTATTTTTCATTAGCGATGATGAAAAACCGATGCACAAAGAACCAGAGTCCTGTACATGCGACATACTTCACCAGCGTATATATAAAAAAAGATTTACCCTATTACGATGGGACTGTAATTATACCCACGGATAATGCGCCACATACATTATTACCACCTCTTTTCATGAAACATCGCAATCAATGAGGGGACGCTTGAAGCGTTTGATTTAAAGGCCTATGATGGCGCAGAACACGCATGTGATATAATAAAAAGTGAAACCTTATTCGGCAGACAACAACGTTTTTTTGGGGGAATACAGGTTAATAAAAAAAACAATAAGTCAAAGTATTCAATAGAAGCCAAAAGGCACAAAGAAATGGTGAATTTAATGCAATTTGCAGCTGAATATGATTAATATTTAGTAATTATGTATTAAAATACCTGATCCGACAAATCTAAACTCACCGCATTCTTAAACAAAAAATAACATTATCACAAAATATATCACAGCAGCTAAAGCACGCGAGCCAAAACTTGCAAACCCATTTAATTATCATGAGACTCAGAAGATTATTAGACCTTCTGAATCCTTATTACTTTTAATTGTAACAAGTTAACATCTTTGATGATTAGTTCAATTAGTGGTCTTGGAATTGGAACTGAACCAGGTGGTTGCTGGAAACCGAATGAAGGATTAAAAACGCTACCGGATGTGGCGATTAAACTTGATCAGCAGAGCCATCAGGCGACATCCATTGTACATAATCAGATGTAAAGGCTGTTCAAAAATATCACTAGTTGGATCCCAAACCGCACCGGTTAAAATTGACCTTTGACAGTGCCATCCCTTGCATTGCTAGGAACTAAAAACGTCACCTCCTGACCTAATGCTACAGGCCCTGAAGCTTCAACAACTGGATCCCCACCAGATTTGTAAGAAAGTTGATATTCAGCAATATACCATCCTTGATTAGAAAAAGTCACTTCTACAGGAAGATCATTCGGGCTGATAGGAGTATCAATTTTTTGCCTGCAAAACTACTTTTATACTAAATAAAAAAATAATAATAGTGAGTGTTAGTAATGAATTTTTTCATGCTTCCATCCTCAACTTTATCGTAACAATACTTCGGACAGTTTTTGATATTTGACGTATAAAGTAGTAACTTCTCAATAAGTCGTGGTGACCTTATATTTCAATAGGTTACTGGTATGTAAAACAATCTTTTAACCTAAAATTGAATAAATTACTGAATTTTAAGGCTGATATTGTTTAAATATCGCCCAACATTTGATTTAATCACAGAGTAAGCTGTTGTTTTTATTACTACCACGACTTATTGAGAAATCACATAAAAGCAAATATAGCTTACTGATTTTAAATAAAATTAACGTAACTTACTCATAAAGTTATTACTTTAAGCTGGTATCAAGCAATAATTAATCAGTTATAAAAAGTGTCCGAACTATTGTCGTAAAACAATTGTATTTAATTATTATTCTATTTGTTCAGCAGGAATTAAAAAATCAGTAACACAAGGCAAAGTTTTAAGCGTATACCGTGCACAATATTTAAAAAGTTTTACGCCTACCAAGACTTTAAAAACCATATAAAGTTAGTTAGAGCTGGAGTAATACAATGAGCATTATGTAAATATAAGATAAATAAGATACCATAAATCCATTTTATAATGTAATAATAATTACCTCTTAAATTCAAATGATTATTATTTTTTAAAACTTTATTTCCATTTTCTTCAAGTACATTTGTTAGAGTTAAAATTCTGCTTTTTACTTATTACACATAAATCATCGTATTTATTAACAATAAATTATGGCACTTTGATTTCTCACATCCAACTTTATTTTTATTATGTATATACACTCAGATACGTTAAGTGCTTTAAACATAGATTGCAAATATTGCAAGTATGAGGCCTTATGAAGCTACCACAAATTCAGGAACTTTAGTTACTGATGACAAAAATATTCCTGTGACGACAACTACAGCATCTTTTAACGTCATTAAGCTGACCAGCGCCGCCTCCACCCAATTTAGCTGCTAATGAGCTTCCATCTGAATGATATTTTATCCAGTGTGATACCAATCCTGCACAAATACCCATCCTTGTATATTTATTAAATAAAAGTCTTTTCCATATACCAAAACTTGATTGTGAAAACCCCCAAGTTACTGTACCGCCGTATTTAGTACATATCTGATTAATATCTGACATATATTCTCCCTGAAGAAATTCCCAAATTATAAATATGATTACCTCACAATTGTTCAGTCATAAAGTAGAGCGCTAAAGATAAAATAAAATTTCATTTTATTACTAGCGCTCAAAAATAGCTACTTATTGTTTTTTACTGGTCTTTGCCAACCCGTAAGATGCTTTTGCTTTACGCGTGTAATGACTAATTCATTCTCTGCAACATCACGAGTAATAGTAGAGCCTGCACCTAACGTTGCACCTTTGCCTATGGTTACTGGCGCAACTAATTGGGTATCACTGCCAACGAACACATCATTTTCAATAATGGTTTGAAATTTATTGGCTCCATCATAATACAAGTAATAGTACCTGCGCCAATATTAACGCCGCTACCGATAGAAGCATCACCCAAATAAGTTAAATGACCCGCTTTAGAGCCTTCACCTAACACGGCTTTTTTCATTTCAACAAAATTACCCACATGGGCATCTTTTTTAAGCTCACTACCTGGTCGTAAACGAGCAAAAGGCCCTGCACTTGCTGCTTCACCAACGATGGCATTTTCTATAATAGAGTAAGGTTTAATTTCAGCGTTATCGCTGATAGTGCAATTTTTTAGAATTGCGCCAGCACCGATAGTGACTTTATTACCAAGAGTGACTTTACCTTCAAAAATCACATTACATCTATCATCACATCCATACCCACAGTGACATCACCACGAATATCAATGCGATTAGGATCGCGAAGATTTGCACCGTTAAGCATTAATTTATTGGCTTCACGCAATTGGTAAGCACGCTCTAATTGAGCCAACTGCACACGATTATTAGCCCCTTCCACCTCAATGGCAGTCTCTGACTGAGCAGTTGTGATTTCAACGCCTTCATTGTGAGCCATGGCGATAATATCTGTCAGGTAATATTCTCCCTGCGCATTATTATTAGAAAGGTTTGCCAACCAATTTTTAAGCTGCTTACCTGGCACAGCCATAATCCCCGTATTCACCTCGGTAATTTTTAGCTGTTCTTCATTGGCATCTTTTTGCTCCACAATACCAATAACGTTATCTTCCCAGTTACGTTCAATACGACCATAGCCAGTAGGATTATCAAGATTCACAGTCAAAATGGCTAAACCATTTTCAGCGCGCGCTTCAAGCAATCGGGTTAAAGTGGATTGCTGAATAAGAGGCACATCACCATAGAGAATAAGCACTGTATCATCGTCATTGATATGACTTGAAGCTTGATCAACCGCGTGACCTGTACCTAATTGCTCAGATTGTAATACCCAGTTTAACGGCTGTTCGCCAAGAACCGATTTAAGCTTGTCAGCGCCATAGCCATAAACCAATTGAATCGCTTTAGCGCCCATTCCATTTGCGGTATCTATGACATGCTGAACCATACTTTTATCAGCAATAGAATGAAGTACTTTTGGTAAATCAGAACGCATTCTAGTGCCTTTGCCTGCAGCTAAAATGACAACATTAAGAGACATGGGAATTTCCTTAGAAAATAATTGCTGCAATTTTAACGGAAAACATTTGTGAGATCAGTGTAAAACACGATTAAAAATGAATATACCCAAGCAACTTCAAGATCTCATTTTCAGCGACCGCTTAGCGTCTTATTAGTCAAGATAGATTTTTGAAAGCATAGTCATTCTATAGTGAAGAAGTTTAGCGAAGAATAAAAGGCTGTAAGCCTCGCCCAAAGGGAGTTTCACAGAAAAACGAATACATCGTATAATGATCTCGAAAGGGTTAACCATTCTTCAATCATTCCACTTGAGATCGCCTTTCTGTGAAGCTCTGAATTCTGCATCTGAAAGTCGTTTGGGTATACAAAACCACATTTGTTTATTGTCTTTATTTATAAATATTGTTTTCGATTTATTTTTCTTAATAACCATTCTTTTTTACGTTTCAATGGCTTTAATAGTAAATTAGGAAGCATTAAAATGAAATTTATACGTAATGCGCTTACCAGCTTTGTGTTAGTGAGTTTTTTATTCTTATTATCAGCATGTTCAACACAAACAGTTAAATCAAAATGGCCTCAAAAAACCCTATATAAATATCAAATGGATGATGGGCAACGCATTTTTTATCGTGAAGCAGGAAGCCCTGAAACACCAACGATTATTCTGCTCCATGGCTATCCGTCATCCTCCCACACTTATCGTGAACTTATTCCACTGCTTTCATCTCGCTACCATATTATTGCACCCGATTATTTAGGCTCGGGCTATAGTTCAAAACCTAATCCACAAAAAACAACTTACCGTTTTGACCTATTAGCCAAATATGTTGAAGGATTAATAACAGAGCTAAAGATAAAAAAGTACGTTATTTATATGCAAGATTTTGGTGCGCCGGTGGGTTATCGAGTCATTTTAAAAAATCCCAACAAAGTGTCAGGGATGATAGTGCAAAATGCTAATGCATACCTCGACGGACTAACACCAAAAAGACAAGCATTTTAAAAAAAAGCGAATCAAGACCACTCAGATAAACACCTTAATAAGCTTTATTCGTATACAGGAAAAAAAGGCATTATTAACGGTCAATATCTGCTTGATGAAAAAGGTAAAGAAGATATTATGAGTCCTGATAGTGGGCACCATGATTTACGTTTTTTAAGGAAAAAATCAGAGCGTCCAAGTACAGCTATTTCAAGATTATTACAATAACTTGCTGGCATATCCAAAATGGCAGCAATATTTGAGACAATACCAACCACCAACATTAATTGTTTGGGGTAAAAATGATCCTGCATTTATCGCCGCTGGCGCTAAAGCTTACCTAAAGGATTTGCCTAAAGCCGAACTCCACTTAATCGATGCAGGGCATTTTGCAATTGAAGAAAAGCCCGTAGAAATTGCCAAGTATATTGTGCAATTTATGCAACCATTACCCAAATAAAAAAGCCACCTTGAAAATTCAAGATGGCCTTTAAAATCATCATCAAATAATAACTAGAATTATCTGGTAATATTTTTCTTGATGGTATCAATTGCCCGCAATTGAGCTAAGGCTTGAGCTAGTTCAACCGCTGCTGCTGCATAGTTGAAATCAGCACTGGCATTTGCCATTGCGTCTTCAGCTCGACGTTTAGCTTCTAATGCCTGAGCTTCATCAATATCATCGGCACGCAATACCACATCGGCCAATACGGACACTGAAGAAGGTTGTACTTCCAAAATACCACCTGAAAGATAAAACACTTCTTCTTTTCCGTCTTGAAAGACGATGCGCGCCATACCAGGCTTGATACTCGTCAGTAATGGAGCATGACCAGGCATAATACCTAGCTCACCTTCACCGCCAGTCACTTGCAAATGTGCAACGCGACCAGTAAAGATGTTGCTCTCAGCACTTACAATATCAAGATGAACTGTCATGGCCATACCGTTCTCCTAATATTATTTCTTGTTAGCTCGCTCGACAACTTCATCGATTGAACCTGCCATATAGAAAGCTTGCTCTGGAATATGATCGTAATCACCTTCCAAAATGCCCTTAAAACCACGAATGGTTTCTTGAAGTGGCACATATTTACCAGGAGAACCTGTAAATACTTCAGCAACGAAGAATGGCTGAGACAAGTATTTTTCAACTTTACGAGCACGAGCAACGGTCAGTTTATCTTCATCTGACAATTCATCCATACCCAAAATTGCAATAATATCTTTCAGCTCTTTATAACGCTGTAGCGTATTTTGCACACCACTTGCAACGTCATAGTGCTCTTGACCTACCACTTGAGGATCAAGCTGACGAGAAGTTGAGTCCAATGGATCTACCGCAGGATAAATACCCAAAGAAGCAATGTTACGTGATAAAACCACAGTTGCGTCTAAGTGAGCAAAGGTCGTTGCAGGACTAGGATCTGTCAAGTCATCCGCAGGTACATATACCGCTTGAATAGAGGTAATAGAGCCTGTCTTCGTTGATGTAATACGCTCTTGCAGTACACCCATTTCTTCAGCCAATGTTGGCTGATAACCCACAGCTGACGGCATACGGCCTAACAGTGCAGATACTTCGGTACCAGCAAGGGTATAACGATAGATGTTATCAACGAAAAATAGCACGTCTTTGCCTTCATCACGGAATCGTTCCGCCATGGTAAGACCTGTCAGTGCTACACGTAAACGGTTTCCTGGAGGCTCGTTCATCTGACCATAAACCATGGCCACTTTGTCGAGAACACCAGAATCTTTCATCTCGTAGTAGAAGTCGTTACCTTCACGAGTACGCTCACCAACACCAGCAAATACAGATAAACCTGAGTGTGCTTTAGCGATGTTGTTAATAAGTTCCATCATGTTGACGGTTTACCAACACCCGCACCACCAAACAGACCGACTTTACCACCCTTAGCGAATGGACAAACCAAGTCGATAACCTTGATACCCGTTTCTAAAAGCTCAGTGGTATTAGATTGTTCTTCATAAGAAGGTGCCGCACGGTGAATAATGTAACGCTCTTCTTCACCAATAGGGCCACATTCGTCAACAGGCTCACCTAGCACGTTCATAATACGGCCAAGAGTCGCCTTACCAACAGGAACCTGAATACCAGAACCTGTGTTTGTCACCTCGATACCACGACGCAAACCATCAGAAGATCCCATAGCGATGGTACGAACTACACCACCACCTAGCTGCTGCTGCACTTCCAGCACCAAGCCATTACAGGTACCTTCACCTGTGATCTTCAGAGCGTCATATACTCGAGGTACAGAATCTTGTGGAAACTCAACGTCCACAACCGCGCCAATAACTTGGACAACAGTACCTGTGCTCATGATTAATCCTCTAAAACTTATATTTGTTACCGAACCTAAACCGCAGCAGCACCAGAAACAATCTCAGACAGTTCTTGCGTAATCGCAGACTGACGAGCTTTGTTGTAAACCAGTTGCAAGCCATTGATAAGTTCACCAGCGTTATCTGTTGCCGCCTTCATCGCCACCATACGGGCAGCCTGCTCAGAAGCAATATTTTCAACAACACCTTGATAAACTTGAGATTCAACATAACGAACCAATAGTGTATCCAAAAGTTCTTTTGGATCAGGCTCATAGATGTAGTCCCAATGATAAGACATCTCATCATCATCAGATTTAGGTAAAGGTAGTAGCTGTTCGATCACGGGCGTTTGCGTCATGGTATTTACAAACTTGTTGTAAACCACATACAAACGATCCAATGTGCCTTCGTTGTAGGCTTGCAGCATTACCCGCACGGTACCAATCAAATCAGCTAAATTAGGTGTATCACCTAATGCTGAGGCTTGAGCAGATACTTTGCCGCCGAAGTTTTTGAAAAACTGAACGCTACGAGAACCAATCGGGCAAAACTCAACTTCTGCGCCTTTCTCTTTCCAGCTTTTCAGATCTGTCACAACCTTTTTAAATAGGTTGACGTTCAGACCACCACAAAGGCCACGATCCGTCGACACGACAATATAACCAACGCGCTTAGCTTCTCTCACCTCTAAATAAGGGTGTTTATATTCCAGAGAACCTTGTGCAACGTGACCAATTACCTTACGCATATTTTCAGCATAAGGACGGCTTGCCGACATGCGCTCTTGTGCTCTACGCATTTTACTGGCAGCCACCATTTGCATCGCGGACGTGATCTTTTGTGTATTTTGTACACTCGCGATCTTGGTTTTAATCTCTTTTGCGCCGGCCATCTTTAATTCTCCAATCTGGACCTAAGGTGCCCCAAAGACACCTTGTCGATTTTTACCAGGTTTGGGTTTCCATGAACTTATCAAGACATGCTTTTAATTGAGCTTCGATTTCACTGTTGTAATCACCAGTTTCATCAATAGTACTCAACAATGCCGCATGTTCATTGTTCATGTAAGAAAGTAAAGCAGCTTCAAAGTTACCGATTTTGTTTAGCTCAACGCTCTTCAAGTAGCCTTTTTCAGCTGCGAAAATAACCACAGACTGAGCAGAAACTGACATTGGCGCATATTGCTTTTGCTTCATAAGTTCGGTAACACGCTCACCATGCTCAAGCTGAGCACGTGTTGCATCATCAAGATCTGACGCAAACTGAGAGAACGCAGCAAGCTCTCGATACTGAGCCAGTGCAGTACGAATACCACCGGACAGTTTCTTCATAATTTTGGTTTGCGCAGCACCACCCACACGAGAAACCGAAATACCTGGGTTAACCGCAGGACGTAAGCCTGAGTTAAAAAGATCGGTTTCAAGGAAGATCTGACCATCGGTAATCGAAATTACGTTAGTCGGTACGAACGCAGATACGTCACCTGCTTGAGTTTCAATAATCGGCAATGCCGTTAAAGAACCCGTTTTACCCTTAACTTCACCTTTGGTGAATTTCTCAACGTATTCTACGTTAACGCGCGCAGCACGTTCTAATAAACGAGAGTGCAAATAGAATACGTCACCAGGGTAAGCTTCACGTCCTGGTGGACGCTTTAGCAGCAGTGAAATTTGACGATAAGCAACCGCTTGCTTAGAAAGATCATCATAAATAATTAATGCATCTTCACCGCGGTCACGGAAATATTCACCCATTGAACAACCAGCGTAAGGTGCTAGGTATTGCAATGCAGCAGCTTCTGACGCGGTTGCCACAACAACAATCGTATTAGCTAATGCGCCGTGCTCTTCTAATTTACGCACAACGTTAGCAACGGTTGATGCTTTTTGACCAACAGCCACGTAAACGCATTTAATGCCAGAGTCTTTTTGATTAATGATGGCATCAATCGCCATGGCTGTTTTACCAGTTTGGCGGTCACCAATAATCAATTCACGCTGTCCACGTCCAATAGGGATCATGGAGTCAACGGCTTTATAACCGGTTTGAACAGGTTGAGATACTGATTGGCGTTCGATTACACCTGGTGCAATCACTTCAACAGGAGAGAAACCGTCGTGCTCGACAGGTCCTTTACCATCAATAGGCTCACCAAGAGTATTAACAACACGGCCTAACAAACCAGCACCAACAGGAACCTGTAAGATTCGACCTGTGGTTTTTACTTTTACGCCTTCTGCTAAATCAGCATAAGGGCCCATCACTACAGCACCGACACTATCTCGCTCTAAGTTCAACGCGATAGCATAACGATTACCAGGCAATTCGATCATTTCACCCTGCATAACATCGGCTAAACCGTGTACGCGGATGATGCCGTCACTTACCGCAACGATTGTACCTTCGTTACGCGCTTCACTGACAACATCGAACTGCTCGATCCGCTGTTTAATCAGATCGCTGATTTCAGTGGAATTCAGTTGCATGCTCAAACTCCTAATTACGACTGCAGTTTTTCAGCAAGACGGTTTAATTTACCGCTGACAGAGCCATCAATGACTAAGTCCCCTGCTTTAATAATGACACCAGCAATAAGGCTGCTATCAATACTGCAATTCAGCTTAACTTTGCGTGCGAGACGATTCGTTAAAGAAACGATTATCTGCTGTTTTTGTTCTTCACTAAGCTCAAAAGCTGACAGCACTTGGGCTTCAACTTCTTTACTCCAGTCATTTCGCAATTCTGCGAACAGTTCTACAACAGCAGGCAAAACGTCTAAACGACCGTTTTCAGCCATTACTTTGATCAAATTCTGACCGTGTGCATCAAGCTGCTCACCACAAACTCCAATAAAGAGTTCAGAGAGTTTATTACTGGCCATAGAGCCAGATAACAGTGGTTTCATGGTTTCGTTTTCACTAACAAGTGCAACAAAATTCAGCATTTCTGCCCATTTTTCCACTGCTTGCTTTTCAACAGCAAAGTCAAAAGCTGCCTTTGCGTAAGGGCGAGCAATGGTAGTTAATTCAGCCATGACTCCACTCCCTTATCAAATTTCAGCAACTAGTTTATTAACTATGTCACTATTGGCGGCTTCATCAATCGAACGTTCAAGGATCTTCTCTGCACCAGAAATGGCCAGAGTAGCAAACTGACGACGCAGTTCCTCTTTCACACGATTACGTTCAGCTTCGATTTCAGCTTTTCCTTGAGCAATGATTTTCGCACGCTCAGTATCAGCCTCGGCCTTCGCTTCATCAATAATTTGAGCCTTACGCTTATTAGCAGACTCTATAATTTCGTTAGCTGTTGCCTTGGCTTCTTTCAGTTGTTCAGTTGATTTCAACTGAGCCAACTCTAGGTCTTTTGTTGCACGGTCAGCATCAGCTAAACCGTCAGCAATCCTTTTTTGGCGCGCTTCGATAGCATTCATCAAAGGGGGCCAAATAAACTTCATGCAGAACCACACGAAGATGATAAAGGCGACCGTCTGACCGATTAGGGTAGCGTTGATATTCACAACAGCCTCCTATTAAGAATTAAGACAGAAGCGTTTATTACAGCATTGCACCCAGAGGGTTAGTAAATAGCATAAACAATGCAATACCAACACCGATCATGGTTACCGCGTCAAGTAGACCTGCAACGATAAACATTTTTACCTGTAGCATAGGTGCCATTTCTGGTTGGCGAGCTGCGCCTTCCAGGAACTTACCGCCTAATAGACCAAAACCGATAGCGGTGCCAAGTGCACCCATACCAATCAGCAAAGCAACGGCGATTGCAGTAAAGCCCAGAATAGTTTCCATCTGTATCTCCAGTTCTAAATCTTTATTTAGTTGATGATTTAGTTTAAAAAAGTTCTTCAGAAATCCCTAGTGATCTTCATGAGCCATGCTTAAATAAACAATGGTTAGCATCATGAAAATAAACGCCTGCAGCGTGATAACCAAAATATGGAAAATTAGCCAGCCTAGTTGTAATGTGATACCCAGACTAGATAACGCCAAATTGGCACCATACATCAGCGCAATAAGGATGAAGATCAACTCTCCCGCATACAAGTTACCAAACAAACGTAAGCCAGAGAAATAGGCTTAGCAATGAGAGTAACTGATTCGAGAAGGAAGTTGACGGGTATCATTGCCCAATGGTTAAAGGGCTGTAGTGTTAGTTCTTTGACAAAGCCTTTTACGCCCTTAACTTTTATGCTGTAGTAAATTATTAGCATAAATACACCCAAGGCTAAGCTGAAGGTGATGTTAAGATCTGCCGTTGGAACAACTTTTAAATAAGGAACACCGAGTAAACTTGCTGCATGTGGAAACCAATCAACTGGTACCATATCCATAAAGTTCATCATGAACACCCATACAAAAATTGTTAGAGCGAGAGGTGCGATAAGGGGATTGCGACCGTGGAACGTATCTCTAACGCTGCTTTCAACAAACTCGACAATCATCTCGACAAAGCATTGAAGCTTTCCCGGAACGCCCGTCGTTGCTTTTTTAGCAACACTGCGAAATAACCACAGAAACAAAACACCAAGACCAACCGAAAAGAGCAACGAGTCAACGTGCCACGTCCAGAACCCATTACCAACAGTTAAGTTAGTAAGATGATGCTGGATATAGCCTTGCGTAGTTAACGCTTCACCAGTTGCAGCCATGATTCATCCCAATTTACTTTTGCTTAAAATATAAGGTGCAGTCCAATGTACAGTAACGCTAAAGAATAACAGACAAAAAGTGGCATAAATGCGACTTTCATCAAGGTAAACGCCAGCGAAAATAATGCGACAGTTAGCAGCAACTTCACCGCTTCCCCCCAGTAAAAAGTTTTTAAGACCTTTCCTGTATTACTTGCTCCTGAATAAGAGAAAGCAAGGGTTTGCGAACACAAAATTAGGAAGTACAGCAATCAGTGTTCCTGCTATTGCAGACTGACCATATTGCACTCCCCAAACAACGAAGAAGATAAAAGACAGCGCACCGGCAACAAGTGCTTGCATCAATACCAATTTATAGGCAGAAAGGCGACCATTACGTGCCAGTATACTAATCACTTCACCTACTCCGAATCACTGCTTTTCATTAACATCTTTTCCTTCCACAATTTAGAAAGAAAAACACTTATTAACAAAAAGCTTGCGAAAGTATACCTGTTCAATACGTCAATGCAATGGTGATAATATGCAAAAACATGACTTGAAATGTGATCCAACATCAAAATAAGAAATTAATACCATTAACAACTGTAACTAATTTACGTAAATAATCCGTAACCGAATAAAATCAATTAATTTTACTCAGTATTCCATCCAGTTCTGTAAGATTTTGGTAATTAATTACAATTTTCCCCTTACCTTTTGTCGTATGACTGATACAAACTTTTGCACCTAATCTTTCCACTAATTGGTTTTCTAAACGACAAATATCGGGATCTTTTCTTGGTTTTTCCTCTTTTTCCGATGAATTCAGTGTTTTCTTAACTAATCGTTCAGTTTCTCGAACAGTTAATTCTTTAGAAACAACTAATCGCGCTAATTCAGTTTGTACCTCACCACTTAAGGCTAATAACGCTCTTGCATGCCCCATATCAAGATCACCGTTTTCAAGTAATCTTTTTACTGGGTCATTAAGACTATTAAGCCTTAATAAATTAGAAACTGCTGTTCTTGATTTTCCCACAGCTTCAGCAACTTGTTGGTGAGTTAGATCAAATTCCTCAATTAAACGGTTAAGAGCAAAGGCTTCTTCCATAGAATTGAGATCTTCACGCTGAATATTCTCTATTAACGCAATAGCGATTGCAGCCTTATCAGCCACTTGCTTAATAATGCACGGCACCTTATCAATACCGGCAAGTTGTGATGCCCGCCAGCGACGTTCACCAGCAATAATTTCATAACTATGTTGAGACAGTTTACGCACCACAATCGGCTGAATAACGCCTTGAGCTCGAATTGAGTTAGCGAGTTCTTCTAGCGCCTCTGGAGACATATCTTTGCGAGGTTGATATTTCCCTGGTTGCAGTAAATCCAAATCAAGTTTAATTAAATCACCATTACCAGACTCTGTTTCATTTGTAGGCTGATTAAGAATACTTTGCTGAATTTCTTGTTTTTTATTAGCGGCATTACTAGTGCTTAATAAGGCATCTAGACCTTTACCCAGCCCACGATTTTTAATGGTCATTGCTTATCCTTACGATTGTTCTTCAACAAGTTCAAGTTGTTGCTCTGCTCGCCGAATGATTTCCCCTGCTAAAGCTAAGTAGGCCTTTGCTCCAGCACTGGACTTATCGTAATACATGGCTGGTGCACCGAAGCTTGGCGCTTCAGCTAAGCGAACATTTCGAGGAATAACCGTGCGGTAGACTTTATCACCAAAATGCTGCTTAAGTTGATCTGACACATCATTGGCTAATCGGTTTCGAGGATCATACATGGTGCGTAAAATGCCTTCGATAACCAGATTCGGATTCACCATCGATGCTAATTTACCAATAGTGTCAATCAATGCCGTTAATCCTTCAAGGGCATAGTATTCACATTGCATGGGAACTAATACTGAATCAGCCGCTGACATGGCATTAACAGTCAACATGTTTAATGAGGGCGGGCAATCAATAAAAATAAAGTCGTAATCATCACGAATAGGTGCAAGTGCGTTTCGAAGTCTCACTTCCCTTGCAAAGAATTCCATCAATTTGATTTCAGCAGCGGTGACATCGCCATTGCCCGCAATCAAATCATATTTGCCCGAAGTGTCACGGCAAACTACCTCATCAAATGGCTTTTCTTCTATTAGAAGTTCATAGCTGTGTTTTCGACATCATATTTATCGATACCACTACCCATGGTTGCATTGCCTTGAGGATCAAGATCTATCACTAAGACTTTGCGTTTAGTCGCGGCAAGAGATGCGGCTAAATTTACACATGTAGTCGTTTTTCCAACGCCACCCTTTTGGTTAGCAACTGCAATTACTTTGCCCACTCAATCACCTTGAATTGTTTTTCCTTAAACCTATCTTAATCCGAACCTTATTATTTTTCTTTAATTAATTTAAGCAAATGCCTTTGCTCATTTAATTTAGGTACGGCAAGTTCAATTGTGTTTATAATTTAAAGCCTTGCGGAATTTTAGCCATTCATCATCAGCTAATTGTCCTTTTAAGGCATAAAAAATACCATTTTCTTTTGGTAAATGATGACACCAACTGAGCATATCATCAATGGAAGCAAATGCGCGGCTAAGAACGCCATCAAAACCCTTATCATCGATAAATTTTCGACGCGAGATTCAGTAGGTACAATATTGTTAATACCAAGCTCAAACTGAACTTGTTTTTGAAAACGAATGCGTTTACCTAAACTATCAAGTAATACAAATTCTTTATCAGGATTAATAATCGCTAACGGAATTCCCGGAAGCCCAGGTCCAGTACCCCACATCAATAAAACGATTTCCTTCAAGATGCTTTGATACGACTAAGCTATCCATAATATGACGAATGAGCATTTGCTCTGGCGCTCTAACAGACGTGAGATTATAGGCTTTATTCCATTTATTGAGCATTCCAACAAAATCAATAAGCTGCGTTTTTTGTTTATCGCTAATCACTAAGTCACATTGAGCCAAATAGTCATCAAGTTGAGTGGCTAACACAAATCATTCCTCAAATTCTGAATTAAAAACAGAAACCTCAAGTTCTTAACTCCAAATACTTACCATAAAATAAAGAGGGAAGACTATGGGCCTCCCTAAAACGTAAACCATCAAATACTATTCTAAAAACGCAATTTAAGCTGATTTACGTAATAGACCACGTTTTTTTAAATGAACTAACAAAATCGAAATTGCCGCAGGGGTTACGCCTGAAATGCGAGATGCTTGACCAATCGTTTCAGGCTTATGGGCATTTAATTTCGCAATAACCTCGTTAGATAATCCGGGCACTTCTTGATAATCCAATTCTAAAGGTAATTTACTATTTTCATTTCTAAGCGCTTTATTGATTTCATCTTGCTGACGCTCAATATAACCAGAATATTTAACCTGAATTTGCACCTGTTCGGCCCGCTTTAGCATTTTCAAGTCCAGGGCCAAAGCCATCAATCTTCATCAGTTTTTCATAATCAAGTTCAGGGCGCTTTAATAAATCAGCAAAAGTAGCTTCCCTTGAAATGGGCGTGTTTAGATGAGGATTTAGCGCATCAATCAAAGGAGAACGAGGATGAATCCACTGGCTACGAAGACGCTGTAATTCCATTTCAATAGAATTTAATTTGTCAGTAAATTTCTGCCAGCGATTATCATCAACTAAACCAAGCTCACGCCCTTTTTCAGTTAATCGCAAATCAGCGTTATCTTCACGAAGCAATAAACGGTATTCAGCGCGGCTGGTAAACATGCGGTACGGCTCTTTAGTGCCAAGAGTTGATAAGTCATCAACCAACACACCAAGATACGCTTCATCACGGCGAGGGCACCAAGCGTCTTTTTCTTGAACTTGCAGAGAAGCATTTAATCCTGCAAGCAAGCCTTGAGCCGCGGCTTCTTCATAACCTGTTGTGCCATTGATTTGTCCTGCAAAGAATAAACCATGGATCGATTTGGTTTCTAAAGAGTTTTTAAGATCCCTTGGATCAAAGTAATCGTATTCGATCGCATAACCAGGTCTTACGATCTCAGCATTTTCCATGCCCTTAATGGATCGCACTAGATCCAACTGCACATCAAAAGGCAAACTGGTTGAGATCCCATTAGGGTAGATCTCGGTGGTATTTAACCCTTCTGGTTCAATAAAGATCTGATGGGATGTTTTGTCGGCCAAAAACGGTGGATCTTATCTTCAATGGAAGGACAATAACGTGGACCCAATGCCTTCAATCACCCCTGAATACATCGGACTTCTATCAAGCCCACCACGAATAATTTCATGGGTACGTTCATTGGTATGAGTGATATAACAAGATATTTGTTCAGGATGCTGGCTCACATCACCGATGAACGACATAACAGGCAATGGATTATCACCTTTTTGCTCTGCCATTTGTGAAAAATCAATGGTATTTGCATCGATGCGAGGCGGCGTGCCCGTTTTTAAACGGCCAACACGAATGGGTAACTCTCTGAGTTTATGGGCCAAAGCCATTGCAGGTTGATCACCTGCGCGGCCACCACTGTAATTTTCAAGGCCAATATGAATTTTACCCGCTAAGAAGGTCCCCGTTGTTAGCACAACAGCAGGCGCTTCAAAGGCTAGCCCCATTTTAGTTACAACCCCAATTACACGATTATTTTCGACAATCAAATCATCCACGGGTTGCTGAAAAATGCGTAAATTAGGTTGGTTTTGTAAAATGGATAGAATTTTTTGTTTATACAAAGCTCTATCAGCTTGCGCTCTCGTGGCTCTAACGGCAGGACCTTTGCTTGAGTTTAGCGTACGAAATGAATACCAGAAAAATCTGTTGCTGTGGCCATTGCGCCACCAAGGGCATCAACTTCTTTCACCAAATGACCTTTGCCTATGCCACCAATGGCAGGATTACAAGACATTTGACCCAATGTATCAACGTTATGAGTTAGTAATAACGTTTTTGACCCCATTCTGGCGCTAGCAAGGGCCGCTTCAGTTCCGGCATGACCACCACCAACCACAATTACATCAAAACCGTTCATGAAAATGCATCACACAGCCTTCAATTAAATAAAAATAGGAATTACAAGATGGCGCTATTTTATCACTGGATCGCCTTAAGGTGAATGATCTATTTTTCACATTTAACGTGTAAGTGATCTGCTTTATAGATCTTAAGATCTTTATATAGATCTCTTATTATGTTTACTATTAAGGAGAGGGTATATCGTGTATAACTCTATTATTCTTTTTATATCATATACTTACAGATTTAGATCTTGTGATCAAATTGCGATCAACGCGGTGATAACTTGGGGATAGATCCGCTAGTTATCCACAGGAGGTGTTTTGCGTTAGATCCAACCCAATTGATACAAGGTTTAAACAGAAGAAAATAATAGTTTATCCACAGTATTATACAAAAAGATTAAAAAGTGTTGATAATATAGATCTTAACTGTGGGTATTATTTAATAGATCCACAGCTAATACAGGTTTAGATAAGATCCATCCAGTTTGAGATCCAGTTGATTGCAGGATCTTCTGCATTGGGTGTTGACTGCACATCTATTTTTTAATTTATCAAAATAGGGAATGCACCAAGGGCAATAAATTGGTTATTGAGTTTTTCTGGACCTGGCAAAAGGTGTCATATTGACTATCACCGATAGCACAAAGTGCAAATTTTTGTAATGTGAGATCTGGCTTATATTGGCGAGAATCTTCAAAAAAAGGTTGAATGTTATCTGGCAGATCCCCTGCCCCATGTGTTGATGAAATCACCAGCCAAAGAGCTTTAGGATCCAATTCATCAAAGCGCGGTGTAAGATGAACTTGTACTTTATGTCCTGCATTTTCTAAAAGGTTTGCTAATTCATCAGCAACATATTCAGCATTGCCTAAGGTAGTGCCCACAAGTAATTCAATATTTGCCATATACTATCGCTATTCCGTTAATGAAAAATTTGATTTTACTTTAAACGCATAGGGATCTGAACATTGACTACTTAACCACTATTACTGATTCATCAATCATCAAGCATTCCAATGATTTAAAGTGTCCTCTTCGATGGTGATACGCTATAAAATATGACCAGCCTTTTTATCAGCGGTAGTTTTTTCAAGTAGAGATATGTTTAAAGGGGAATTGGTGGTGATCATTTACAGAGAATTTCTATAGCATTATCCCCAACAAAGCTTGTTGCTATGTAAGGATATCATTCTTATCGTCTGCTCAAGTTGAAGAAATCTCGCCGCAAACGTATTTTTTAACAAAGAAGGGGGAAATTAGGAGAAGTGTGATGAGTACATTTAGTCATTTGTTGAATAGGCTAATAGCACATCAGAATGGTACATCTCCCACAACATTCGACGAATTTTGGTCTTTTGTAAATTTTTGGTCTTTTGTAAATAATGCAGAGCGTTTACTTCAATGGGGTCATTGCTAGCTTTGATGAACCTAATTCTGAAGTGCTTAATTCTTAAGCTTTAGTTAGATTAGAACCCAATGTCATAACATGTGTCAGAATAGTTCAATACACTCACTTAACTTTCGAATGATAACTATCCTGACACAAGAGGCAACAACAAAGCATTTAGAATATCAATGTCATAAATTCAGTTTTGATCAAATTTGGTCAAGGTAAATGAAATCAAACATTATGGATTGTTAGTGCTGACACCTTTTGGCTTATCTTTTGGCTTATCTTCTGGATCATCATCATTCCAGTCATATATGTAATTAACATTAACTTCTAATGTTTCGACTGTAACGCCTTTCCCATCTTTTAATGCTTGGCTATAGATATAGCCAGGTGATGGATCTCCCAGATTATATCCTTGACCATATAAAGGACCATAGCCCCATGAATTATAAGCTAGTTCACCATTGAAGTGATCTTTTGGATCAGGAGTTGTACCACTACGTCCCCTTTGAATAGTGACATAAGATGAGCAGTTCCACGGTATTTCAGCTTTTGTTTTCTCACCATCAGCTTTACTTCTACGGCTTTACAGATTTCTTCATCCTCAGGGGGTGTTTTTCCATCACGGACAAAATCTTTTAACCATTGAGGCGATGGCTCTCCTACTAGTGGAAACGCTTTATTTACATCAAGTGAATAATAATCATCTTTAAAAAAAACGACAAGAGCAGTTTCTTTATTAGGTGTAGGTTCAATATTTTTTACGCTGATTTATATTTATGGGGATGCTCCCACCAATTTTCAGCGGAAACACTCGTTAAAGGTGACGTTAATGCAAACGATAAACTGCTAAGGGTAAATATCTTACTAACTTTATTCATTTGTTCTACCTCTATTTAAAAATGGTAATGCAAAATTAACTAAAGAAGTGATAGAGTCCGTGAAATAAACTGATGACTGAGATAACTATATTTAAAGTAAAATGTCGTTAGATGAAAAGAGTAAATATCATTGTATCTAAATATTTTAAATACTGATTATATAGTGTTTATATATAATGTATTAAAAATATTGTTTCTAATAATAAATAGTTTATTGTAAATATCATCATTTATTTTTTTGATTAATTAAAATATAAAAAATAAACAATATTATAATTGCTTGCATCAATATTTAATTTAAATATTGATGCAATTCAGTAGTGGAGTTTAAATATTCAAAATATCTACAGATAGGACAAAAAAAGAAGAGTTAAGTGCGAAGCTGGTAAAAATAACCCATCTTCGCGTATGAGAAAATATTTTATAATCAATTACTAAGGGCTAAAGAATCGGGATTCTTGGGTAGCAGTTATCGTTTCATCATTAATAGCTGTGACTTGTAATTCAACGTCTATCATTGCCCTTGAAAGATAAACAGGATCAACGGCAACGCTAATGGGCAGCGTCAAAACTTCTCCACCTTTGATGGTGACATTTGAAGGACCTATCCATTGATACTTGGTTAAGCCATTTAGTGACAGTTGGTATCTTTCGCTTGTCGGTTTTATTTAATATTTTAAGGGTAAAAGTATTTTCTATTAAGCCATCGTTATTTTCACGGTATAACTGATTACGATCTCTGATAACATCGATTCTAAGTGGTGATACCGCCGCAATGGCGTAAGTTAATACACTCACCATTACCATTAATGTGATGCCATAACCGATAAGCTTAGGTCTTATACTTTCTGTGGTTTACTTTCAAGTTTATTTTCTGTCGTGTAACTAATTAATCCGATGTGGGTAACCCATTCGAGTCATAGTTTGATCACAAGCATCGATACATGCACCGCAGTTTATACATTCGTATTGCAGTCCATTACGAATATCAATGCCTGTAGGGCAAACCTGTACGCATAAATCACAATCAATACAATCACCTATACCGAGTTCTTTAGGGATTGCTTTTTTTGGATCTCGGCCCTCTGACTTCACCACGAGATGCATCATAACCAACGATAGGTATTTTTATCAAACATGGCTGCTTGAAACCGCGCATAGGGACAAATGTGAATGCACATAATTTCACGCATCCATCCCGCATTACCATAGGTGGCTAGCGTAAAGAAAATAACCCCAAAAATAGACGCTACCCGATGCGTTTAATGTGAAAAATCTGTATATAAGGAATAAGAAGGAACGAAATAAGAAACAAACGTCATTGCAGTTAATAAGGATATAAGCATCCAAATACCGTGTTTTGCGGTTTTGCGCCAAATCTTATTAAAGTCCCACGGCATTTGATCTAACTTAATACGCTTATTTCTTGCGCCTTCTAATTTTCTTCAAACCAATAAAGATAAAAGTCCACACCGTCTGTGGGCAGGTGTAACCACACCATACTCGGCCAAGATAAGTCGTCATAAAGAAAAGACCAAAAGCGGCAATCATTAATACTGCAGCAAGAAGAGTAAAATCTTGAGGCCAAATTATTAATCCGAGAATATGAAACTTTTGCTCACCGAGATTAAACCAAATTGCTTGTCTATCACCCCAAGGAAGCCAAGGTAATAGCAAAAATAATGAAATAGCCACCCAGCCCATTTTACGCCGAAGGCGAGTCCATACGCCTTCAACAGAACGGACATAAATGCTGTTACTTGGGTTAAATCTATCAGCTTTATTGACATCTGGCTGATGAATTTTTATGCGGTGTTCTTTTGCAGATTGATTTGAATCAGACTTTACATCCATGAATTTTAGCCTTGCGCTGCGATACTTGAGATACTTTGTTTATTATAGCTATAACATATGCATTACCAAAGTGTATAAAGGCATGCTAAGTCGCAATAACCGCTCATTGTTTAATAAGGATTATTAACTTTTTTCCTTTGACTTTAATATTTTATAATTCAACAACTGTTCAAGAATTTAGTTTACGTTCTAGGCTCTGTTGACATAGATTTATCACGTTTTGTTCGAATTAACAGCAGTTTTATCGCGGCGCGAGGTATGATGCTTAGTTATTCTAAGTTCATGCCTTGCAAACAATGAGAAAATAGCGGTTAAACGAACCCGTTGAGCTGCATTGTCGGTACTTTTTGTTACGTTATCGTCTATTTATGTAGAATAACGACACCGCATAAACTCTGCCTTACATAAAATACCGACAAAAGCAGCAAAATGCACAAATCTATGTCAACAGAGCCTAGAGGAATAGCAAGTTTCCAAAAGCGTTAAAACCTTAATATTTGATACTCTTTAAAACCATATATGATGTTAGTTTACATATGATTACTCGCTTATCAGAACCATAGAAATGCCACATGCTGTGATTTTTAGCAAAGATAATCTTAAGATGTAGCGTGATAAGTTATGATATCAGCCTCATTAAATTCTTTTTCAGTTCTTCTTGGAGGGTCATTTATGCCCCAAACTGACAATCATGCTACTTCAAATGTTTTTGACCCAAATTTATGGGAGCCTTTTAGCCAATTCAATTTTGAAGATATTACTTACCATAGAGCTAAAGATCAGGGAACCGTTCGTATTGCTATCAACCGCCCTGATTGCCTCAATTCATTTCGCCCTAAAACCGTTGATGAACTTTATATTGCCCTAGATCATGCTCGGCAATTATCAGATGTTGGCTGCGTTTGCTTACTGGCAACGGACCATCTCAAAAAGGACAATGGGCTTTTAGTGCTGGCGGAGAATCAACGTATTCGCGGTAAAGATGGTTATAAATATGAAGGTGCTGAAGCTAACACTGCCGATGTTGCTAAAATGGGGGCGACTTCATATCTTAGAGGTGCAGCGTCTTATTCGCTTTATGCCAAAAGTAGTGATTGCCGTTGTTCCCGGTTGGGCTGTTGGTGGTGGTCATAGTTTACATGTGGTTTGCGATTTAACTTTGGCCTCAAAGGAACACGCCATATTTAAACAAACCGATCCTGATGTGGCGAGTTTTGATTCTGGTTACGGCAGTGCGTATCTTGCCAAAATGGTAGGACAAAAACGCGCCCGTGAAATCTTCTTCTGTGGTTTTAATTACAGTGCTGATGAAGCCGTTGCTATGGGAATGGTTAATAAAGCCGTTCCTCATTTAGAACTTGAATTAGAAGCTTTGCGCTGGGCAAAAGAAATTAATTCAAAATCCCCAACCGCAATGAGAATGCTGAAATACGGTTTTAATATGGCTGATGATGGCATGGTTGGTCAGCAACTTTTTGCTGGTGAAGCGACCCGTTTTAGCCTACGGCACTGCAGAAGCACAAGAAGGCAGAGATGCATTCTTAGAAAAGCGTGATCAAGATTTTTCTCAATTTCCTTGGCACTATTAATTTAAATTTTAAATTCAATATTTAAGAAATAACAATATTAGTTTTATAACTGGGTTTAAACCTGAATGATAAAAAAGCATCAGGTTTATGCTTAATAAGCTTTCAAATGAAGGTTACGGTCTAAAAACATTTCAAAGTATTGCTTTAATAAAGGAGAAAGTAATCCAACAAACAACAAATGTATCATTTTGTGTCCTTGTTAAAATTATTCTACTCAAAAGTGATTAAAATCATTGGTGTTTATTAATAATCATATATCGGTATAAGTGTGAAAAATAGATCAGTTTTGGCATATCAATAATTGCTGCTTCCCTTTTGGCTTCAGGATGTGCTTCTAATGGAGAACAATATAAAGCTTCGGTATATAGCACTAACCAACTTAATCAAAAGCAAGAAGCTGAGACCATCACTATCATTGCCATACTTCCTGCAAAGGTAGAGGTTACAACTCACAGGAAAAAGCCACAGCACAAAAAGCGGGTGCAATACTCGGTGCAATTGTAGGGGTACTAATTGGCAACAACCAAGGTGGTGACGGCGCATTAATTGGTGGTGCCGCTGGCGGTATTGCGGGTGGTGTAACAGGTTCGATGGTTTCCAACACAGTATTAGTTGATGGCGTTTCTATTACTTACTCTGAACACAACAAAATTTACACTTCAACTCAAATAGGTGAAACCTGTGAATTCAAACCAGTGTAGCTTTGTGATTTCAACAGAAAAAAATGAGACTCGTGTCCAGCCAAACTCATCTTGTCCTGTAAATAGTTGAGAAAATAAAAAATGATGCGAAAAACAATATCGCTATTTGCTGCACTTCTTTTTTGTCAGCAGCCGCTCTTGCCAGTGATCTTGATTCTCAACTGATGATATTCAGCAGATAGAGCAACAGGGTAAGCAAAAAATTGAGCTTCAACAAATTGAACAGGAACAAATAACAAAAGCTAAAGCAGAACACGAGCAAAAGGTTAGAGCTGCAAGACAAGTTCAGCTTCACAAGCAAAAATTGCTTGCTGCTCAGAAAAAAGCAAAAGCAGAAGAAGCCGTTAAAAGTGAACAGTTAGCCGATAAATATCGAGATCAAGCCTATCAGGATCAACTTCGTCAGTTAGAGATTAAACGTCAACTAATCGCTTTAGATAAAGAAGGAACAAGAGCAAATCGTGAAAATGATTTTATTGATGCTGAGTTAAAGCAAAAACAAGCGCAAACTAATGTCACGCAATCAAAAGCGGATGCAAGCACCAATATTTCAGAGGGAACAAAAGCATTACTGCAAGACACTGGTAAAGCCAAAATCAACCAATCAAATAGTTGGTTTAACTAAAATCAATTTAACGAAATAAATCGTCATTATTTTTATTGATTAAATATACCCAGACAATTTCAAAATACTGTTGTCATCGAGCGCTTAGCTTCTTTTAACCAATATTAATTTTTGAAGACATAGTTATCTATGGCAAGAATTGAGGATGAATAAAAGAGCCTAAGCTTCGCGCAAAGCGAGTTTTAAAGCAAAACGATGACATTGCTTAACACTTTTCAAAGAGTTCCCTCCCTTCTTCAATATTCCACTTATCCTCGTTTTCTCAAAAGTGATAAAAATAAACCAGATCACATATTTGAGTGTTATTTAAACAAAAAGCTTCCCTTTATAACTGATAATGATTATCATTTAAGTTAAATAAAGGAGAATATTATGTTTAAAACTTTAACTTTTGCCGTATTACATTTCAGCGTTGCGTTTACAGTGACCTACTTACTCACTGGAAGTATCATTATAGGTGGGACAATTGCGCTATTAGAACCTGCTATCAATACTGTCGTTTTTTATTTTCATGAGAAGGTTTGGAATCGTATAGAGCAGAAAAATACTGAAAGTAGCGAAGCAACAACCAGCGAACATGGTTTTGCCACACTTTAACTTATATTACTTTTAGCTTTTCGTCATGATGATACTAACGCACGATTATGCTGACTTAGAAAATCAAGTTCAGGTCCTTTGGGAATAATGCCCGTCGGATTTATTAGCTTATGGCTAACGTAGTAATGGGCTTTGATGTTAGCAATATTTACCGTTTCAGCAATATTGGGTTGTTGATATAATCTCTGGTATAACCCCAAAGATTTGGGTAATCCATAAGTCTTCTAATATTACATTTGAAATGTCCCACATAGGCTGCATCGAAACGAATTAAAGTCGTAAATAATCGCCAATCAGCTTCAGTAATTTGCTTTCCTGTAATATAGCGTTTTGTCGCTAATCTCTCTTCTAACACATCAAGAGCATTAATAGCTCCGTCACAGCTTCATCATATGCATTTTGAGATGTAGCAAAACCTGCGCGATAAACACCATTATTGATATTGTGATAGATGAATTGGTTAAGCTCATTAATTTCATCAACTAAATTATTTGGAAGAAAATTCAGATCATTTGCGCCGACGTCATCAAATGCCGAATTTAGCATGCGAATGATTTCAGAAGACTCATTATTCACTATGGTGTTTTTTTTCTTATCCCAAGAATGGGCACGGTCACTCTACCGCTATAGTTCGAATCCGCTTTGGTATAATTTGATGTAGAAATTCCGCATTGTTAATATTATCAGGAATGACATCAACACCAGACTTAAATGTCCACCCATCATCTCCCATATAGGAATTAACAACCCGAGACCGAAATTAAATTTGTTAACCTTTTCAATGAACGATAAATCAAAGCGCGATGAGCCCAAGGGCAAGCTAGAGATACATATAAGTGATAACGATTAGGTTCAGCTTTAAAACCCTCCTTGCCAGAAGGACCTGCTGCGCCATCTTTGGTTATCCAGTTTCGAAAACTTGAATCTTTGCGTTTAAATTTACCACCTGTTGATTTAGTGTCATACCAATCCTTATGCCATTTTCCCATCAACTAATAACCCCATTATTTTCTCCTTAGATAATGCTATTACATTGGTAAGTTTTCAAATTGAGCGTAATGTTTCACGTGAAACATCATTCTGTTTGAACCTTGGATTATTCAACAATCTGCAGTAAAATTGAGCAATTAATTTATTTGGTCCACAGAGATTACATGTTAGAAGTTTTTCAATCTGCTCAACACCAACTTGATGCATTAGGGCTGCGTTGTCCAGAGCCAATTATGATGATACGTAAAACAGTTCGTCATATGGCATCAGGAGAGACATTATTAATTATGCTGATAGATCCAGCGACTACCAGAGATATTCCAAGTTTCTGTCAATTTATGGATCACACTCTAATGCCAGTAATACCGAATCGACGCCTTACCAATACCTCATCAAAAAAGGTATTTAGTTTTTTTTAATTACCAAATGATATTTTGATACTTCATTTAAAGCCTTGCATAAAAATCATTACAGCTAAACTCAAAATAAAGTATCGTTGATCAATCTAAACTCCAAAAAGTATAAAAAATGCTTTTTGGAACGATTTTTCAAAACACTGTTAATTTAAATTAAGACATACTTTTAATGTTTCACGTGAAACACTATTTGTTCTAAACAAGTATTTCATTATTCAACCGTAAGCAAAATAATATAATTAGAATGAGTTTTCTGATATTTATTGGAAATTTAAAACCACGTCCTAAGGGCGTGGTTATCTGCAAAAGGCTATGCCTTTAGGGTGACTCATGTTATCCCAATTTATTGTTGTCCCCACAATAATAAAAAGAGGAAACATAACATGAGTCGATTCAACAAATTATCGCATGTTTTAATGGCACTGCCAATATCATATAGTTTGGGTTCCAAAGTATAGGTACAGGATTTTATCAGGTCTGATAGCGGATGAAGTTTACCGATGTATTCAAATTTACTGTGGCCACTTAGGTTGTGAGATAGTGGAATTAAAATACAAAATGATCATATTCATCTGTTAGTAAAAGTGCCTCCGAAGCAATCGATTTCTGATTTACTAGGCGTTTGTAAAAGGTAAAACAGCAATAAGGTTTTCAAACAATTCCCTAATTTGAGAATGAAGCCTTATTGGGGAAATCATTTTTGGGCAAAGGGTATTGTGTTGACACAGTAGGTGTTAATGCGGAAATGATAAGAAATATGTTAAGTACCAAGAAAAAATATAAAAGTTACAAGGTGAATTAGATTTTTTAAATGTTCAAACATGGGACAATTTGATTGCCTTTGTTCAATAGGACTCTGATGGCAATCAGCCCCCTTCGAGGGGGCATTAAGCAAAGCCACCTTCTAAGAAGGTGGATTCTTTAACTTTTGGGTTTTTCCCAATATCTAACTCACTTAAAAAAGCAATTATTCAAAATCATCATAAATATTTTTTGGTACATTACAGTCTTGGTAGCAATGACAAGATACAAGATGATCATTAACCATTCCAACAGCCTGCATAAATGCATAGCAAATCGTAGGACCGACAAAAGTGAATCCTAATTTTTTTAATGATTTGACATAGCAGCAGACTCAAGTGTTTGTGCTGGTATTTCAGATTGATTTGTAAATTTATTTTGAATTTGGTTGCCATCAACAAAACCCCAAAGCAATTCAGAAAATTAACTCCCTGCTCTTTTAACTTTAAATAAGCTTGTGCATTTTTGATAATTGAATTTATCTTAAGACGATTTCTAACAATACCTGAGTCAGCATTAAGGATTCAATGATTCGTTGTCAAATTTAACGATTTTTTCAGGAATAAAGTCAGCAAATGCAGCTTTATAGTTTTGCTGCTTTTTAATATGGTTAACCATGATAATCCAGCCTGTTGCCATCTAAGCAGAGTTTTTCAAATAATTCACGCTCATCAAAAACCACTCTACCCCATACCTTATCGTGATATTGAAGATATATAGGATCAGCAGTTACCCAATTGCATCGTTTTAAATCACACATCATTATACTCACAAATCATCACAGAAATTAAAAAGTGGTTTAATCTGTTAAAAATTAACCTACATAAGACATTATGACAATGTATAATCGATCTCATTTCTTTACAGCTTGACAGCAGTTAATTATGACTAGCAAACATGATGTTAAAACATTTCAGGGTTTTATTTTTACCCTGCAAGAGTATTGGGCAAAGCAAGGTTGCGCACTCGTTCAGCCTTTAGATATGGAAGTCGGTGCAGGTACATTTCACCCTCAAACTTTTTTAAGATCCCTTGGCCCAGAGCCAATGAGTAGTGCTTATGTGCAGCCTTCACGCCGTCCTACCGATGGACGCTATGGTGAAAACCCTAACCGCCTGCAGCATTACTATCAATTCCAAGTGGTGTTAAAGCCTTCTCCTGATAATATTCAAGAACTTTATCTTGGTTCATTAGAAGCTTTAGGCGTTGACCCCCTAACCCATGATATTCGTTTTGTGGAAGACAACTGGGAATCGCCAACATTAGGTGCATGGGGATTAGGTTGGGAAGTTTGGTTTAAACGGCATGGAAGTAAGCCAGTTTACCTATTTTCAACAAGTCGGTGGCATTGAGTGTAGTCCTGTAACAGGTGAAATAACCTATGGTTTAGAACGTCTAGCCATGTACATTCAAGGTGTCGATAGCGTTTATGATCTTGTTTGGACTGACGGCCCTATGGGTAAAGTTACCTATGGTGATATTTTCCATCAAAACGAAGTTGAGCAATCTACTTATAACTTTGAACACGCGGATGTAGATTTTCAATTTGGATTATTTGATCAATGTGAAAAAACATGTCAGCACTTATTATCGTTAGAAAGCCGCTGGCCTTTACCTGCCTACGAACAAGTAATGAAGCATCCCATGCATTTAACTTATTAGATGCACGACATGCTATTTCGGTTACTGAGCGTCAACGTTATATTTTGCGCGTAAGAACGATGGCAAAAGCAGTTGCTGAAGCCTATTACCATGCCCGAGAAGCATTGGGCTTCCCACTGTGTAAGTAGAGGTATTATATGAAATGTGAAAACTTACTCATTGAAGTGGGTACAGAAGAGTTACCACCAAAATCACTACGAAAATTAGCTGAATCATTTTTAAGTCATTTTACTGAAGAGCTAAAAAAGCCGAAATACCATTGCTGAAAAAAATGGTACGCAGGGCCTCGTCGTTTAGCGCTTAGCATTAAGCAATTGCTTTAGCACAAGAAGATAAATCGTTGAAAAACGCGGTCCCTGCCATCAGCAGTGCTTTTGATGCTGAAGGCAATCCCACTAAGGCAGCTCAAGGTTGGGCTCGTGGCAATGGCATTAGTGTTGATCAAGCTGAAAGATTAGCCACTGATAAAGGCGAATGGCTTATTATCGCGCTAATGTGAAAGGCGTCGAAACTAAAAGCCTTATAGCTGAAATGGCACAGCGTGCCCTTGATAAGCTGCCCATTCCAAAGCCAATGCGTTGGGGGAACAATAAAACCCAATTTATTCGCCCTGTTCACACCGTTACTATTCTACTTGGTAGTGAATTAGTAGACGGTGAATTACTTGGCATTAAATCAGCTAGAACCATTCGTGGTCACCGCTTTATGGGCGAAAGCTTTGAGCTTGATCATGCTGATAATTACGTAAAAGCGCTTTTAGAGCGTGGAAAGTCATGGTCGACTATGATGCACGTAAAGACATTGTCAAAGCAGATGCAGAGAAAGCTGCAGCTCAAATTGGCGGTATTGCTCAAATAGAGCAAAGCCTTTTAGAAGAAGTGAGCTCTTTGGTTGAATGGCCAGTGGTTATTGACCGCAAGCTTTGAAGAAAAGTTTTTAGACGTACCCGCTGAAGCGCTTGTTTACACAATGAAAGGCGATCAAAAATACTTCCCAATTTTGATCATAACGGCAAGTTATTACCTAACTTTATCTTTGTTACCAATATTGAATCAAAAGATCCTAGTCAGATATTTCAGGTAATGAAAGGTCGTCCGCCCTCGCCTTGCCGATGCTGAATTTTTCTTTAATACCGACAAAAAGCAATCCCTTGAGTCTCGTATTGATAGCTTAGAGACTGTCGTATTCCAGCAAAATTAGGCACTCTTAAAGCGCGTGTTGAACGCATTTCTGCGCTGGCTCAATTTATTTGCTACTGAAATGATGCTAACAGTGAAAATGCCGCTCGCGCAGGTCTTCTTTCTAAAGCCGATTTAATGACAAATATGGTGATGGAGTTTACCGATACGCAAGGCACAATGGGCATGCATTATGCTCGCCTTGATGGTGAACAAGAAGCTGTTGCAGTTGCTATTGAGGAGCAATATAAGCCTAAGTTTTCTGGTGATACTGTACCAACATCAGGCATATCTTGCGCCGTGGCATTGGCTGAAAAGCTTGATACGCTGACAGGCATATTTGGTATTGGCCAAGCACCTAAGGGAGCGGCAGATCCTTTTGCTCTTCGCCGAGCTGCCATTGGCGTCTTACGCATTATTGTAGAAAACAAGTTATCGCTTGATTTAGTGGATATTATTGCCAAAGCCATTGCGCTTCATGGTGATAATCTAACTAACAAAAATGCAGCTGAAGATGTGCTTGAGTTTTTAATGGCTCGCTTCCGCGCTTGGTATCAAGATCAAGGGATTAGCACTGATATTATTCTTGCTGTGCTTGCTCGTCGCCCAACCTGCCCTGCAGATTTTGATGCTCGCATTCAGGCTGTTGCCCATTTCCGTAATATGGATGAAGCACTTGCCTAGCTACAGCCAATAAGCGTGTGTCCAATATTCTTGCTAAGTTGAGGGTGATATTGTCAACGAAGTGAATTCTGAGTTTTACAAGAAGCGGCAGAAAAGCGTTAGCAAATAAGCTAAATGAATTAAAACCTCAATTAGCCCCACTATTTGCTTCAAATGATTATCAGCAAGCACTGACACTGCTAGCAAGCCTTCGTGGATCTGTGGATGATTTCTTTGAGAGTGTAATGGTAATGGCTGATGATTTAGCTTTACGTAATAACCGTTTAGCCCTGCTTAATCAGTTACGTCAACAGTTTTTACATGTAGCAGATATTTCATTGCTCAATAAAGTAAGTTTGTACTTACAAACAACAAAGCCAGCTAATTAGCTGGCTTTTTAGAATCTAACCCTATGAGTGAGTTCTAAGTACAAATAATCAATAACTTATAAATTGATCGTGTATTTATATTCAATGTGTTAGGAACTCACACATGGGGTTAAAATTTTAAAATCGAAGAGTTTGCAACAGATTCATTACTAAATTTCGCTAGTTTTCAGTAACAACACAAACCTATTAATACCAATTATCTTCATCTTTAACGTGTTTATTTAACTGTTCTTATCGTTCTTTTTAGCTGTTTTATTTACATGACAACCGTTTATTCCACGATCAAGAATTAAATTACCTTTAACTCTATAACACGAGCGAATATATAATCACTTCTATATATAACTGCCATCAGATAAACCAACTGCGCATGGTTCTTTTTCAATAGCGTCATCAATAGCCGTTTTTAGCTAGGAATCTCAAACGGAACGATAATAACAGGAACCATGCTACTACCTTTAACTCGTTTACCTTTAACGAAATCACCTCGACTTAAATCCATATTTTTACTACTAGCAACCGTTAAGTCAGCCATTCTAGTAGAACATCCACCGAGTAAAACATACTAAAATAGAAAAAATTAAAATTACTTTTTCAAACTAAAACCATAAAATTAATAACCTAAAAAACTTTAAAGCGACAAAAAATAAACATACAAAAGTCTTTTTTAGATTTTTTTATTTTTCCAGAGTGTGTAAAAGCGCTTTACCGTTTTTAATGCTTAGCTCAGATGGAATTGATTACGAGCTGTGTAGAGGTGACGTAGTTAATTTACCCGATGTGTGAGTTTATGACTCAATAAGATCTTCAAAACCATCGGGCTTTTACCTGATTGAATATTTAACGTCATACCTAAAGAATAACTGAGTAATTTCAGATAGATATAACTCGTTAAATGACATGAATCTCGACAGTTTATTCGTTCGATATTAAAATAATGCGATAGCTGTCCAATGACAGTTTCTATTCTACGTCTCAACTTCATCATGAGTTTTTACGTCTGATTTAGATCTCTTGTCGGTCATGTTTTTTGCGTAGCGGTGTTTCTAACAGTACATTTTGAGATAGGCAATTTTCTTTTAATTTGGCACTAATATCGCCTTTATCACCAAGAGTAAATCCTTCAATTTGCTCTATTAATTCGGGGACAACTTCCCGTTCATCAGTTTTAGCATTGGTCAAACTCAGATCAACGGGCATGCCTTTACTATCAATAAGTAGGTGGCATTGAAAACCATAAAATGCTCATCTTTAGATGCGCAATATCCATCATCAGCGTCATCTTTAAAACGACGGCAGCGTTTTGCTCTGTAATGACACAGACCTTGGCTGGAAAACCATCAACAAAATGAAGATCATCGGTATTTGCACCAAGTGCTTTCATCACGCGTTGCTGCATCATGATTTTTATTTGCCAAAGATTAGCACTTTGTCTCACAAACTGAGAACGAGCAGGTATTGAAGGAAAAAATGATGACCAATGTAGCTTAAAGTACCGCCAAATCGCTTTATCGTCATGATGCCCCATCCATTCACCGATAATTTCCATGGAGAGCAATTCGACATCTGAAAGTTTCGGATTTGGCCCCGCTTTCCTTAGAGGAACGACGACGAGATGGTTATAAAGATCATCAACTAAGCATAGATACTAGGCTCTGTTGACATAGATTTGTGCATTTTTGCTGCTTTTGTCGGTATTTTATGTAAGGCAGAGTTTATGCGGTGTCGTTATTCTACATAAATAGACGATAACGTAACAAAAAGTACCGACAATGCAGCCCAACGGGTTCGTTTAACTGCTATTTTCTCATTGTTGCAAGGCATGAACTTAGAATAACTAAGCATCATACCTGCGCCGCGATAAAACTGCTGTTAATTCGAACAAAACTTGATAAATCTATGTCAACAGAGCCTAATAATGAAAGTCTCGATAGACATAAGCGCCTCTGTTTGAGTAGTGGCTATCGAGATGGGATTTTAACTAAATTATGATTGAAGAGTAAAACTCAGACAATCGGTACCAATCACACAGAATAAGCGTAACTAGCTGATTATTACCAGCAGGCATGCTATCGAAATTAACTTATAAATTGGCCGTGTTATTTATATTCAATGTGTTAGAAACTCACACATTGGGTAATCTATTGAACATATATTTCTCTACATCAAATCTTCTTATCATAAGTCTGATCACTAAGATTGGTGTAACTACAAAATTTCAGCTATTAACAAATATCACTTTATATGGCAATCAGCTTATATCAATACCCTAATAACTTAACAAAAAATAACTATGATGTAATATCGCGGCTTAATTTTAAATTAAAAAGGATTTTTAATGAGACATATAAAAGGATTTATCTGCATAACTATCATTTCTTTCTTTCTTTCTGGTTGCGCTGCAATGTTCAAAGGCACAACCCAGCAAATAAACTTTAGAAGTAACGATCCTGATGTAACATTTATGTTAATGAACAATTTATTGGCAAGGAAGTGCAGTCACAACGTTTAAAAAAATATGCTTACACTATTACAGCAAGAAAAAAGGGATGCCAGATATGCTCATTGCAGCAACAAAATCATTCGATCCTATCACTCTCTTAGGTATTTTAATGATTATGGTATCGTTACTATACTGATTGTAGATGGTGCTGCAACTGGTGCATGGCAACAGTTTGATCAAACGAGTATGTAATGGATCCACTTCAATGTGAGTAATTTAAACTATCTTAAAAACTGAAAAGCCAGCTTCTTAGCTGGCTTTTCAGTTTTAAATTTAAACGATGCTATTGAAATTATTTAGAACTAAGATCCAAATAAAGTTTTCTAATAAAGAAATAAATTATTCCGACATTAAACGTCTAAGTTAGCCACATTCAGGGCATTAGTCTCAATAAACTCTCGTCGAGGTTCTACTTGATCGCCCATCAAACAAGTAAATAATTGATCTGCACCAATGGCATCATCAATTGTCACTTGAAGCATCCGGCGCTGCTCAGGATCCATTGTGGTTTCCCAAAGCTGCTCAGGGTTCATTTCACCCAATCCTTTGTAGCGCTGAATATAAAGTCCACGAGTTGATTCACTCATTAGCCAATTAAGGGCTTCAAGGAAAGAATCAACCTCTTTGATCTTTTCACCGCGTTTAACGTAACCGCCCTCTTCCATTATTCCATCCAGAGCTTCACCTAATTTCACTATTTTCTGGTAATCAACAGAATGGAAGAAATCATAGCCAAATAAATAATGGGTATCGATACCATGTTTACGAATGGTTAGCTTAGGCAAATAGACATTACGCTCAGGATCTAATACAGCAGTAGCATTGTAAAGCACGCCACTTGACTCACGTTCAATCAAATCATCAACTAATGCTTGGCTCCATTTGTCATGGCAGCTTCATCAGATAACATTTCAGCGGTAACCCCTGAATGATAAATCATGCGATCAGTTACAATCGAAGGATAACGCTGAGATAAACGCTCAACAACTGCTTCAACATCACGATATTGCTTAACCAAACGCTCAAGTGGTTCTCCACTAATGCCCGGAGCACTTGATGATGAATAAATAGCCGCATTATCTAAAGCTTGAGTCGTTAAATACTGAATCCGAGCAGGCTCATCTTTTAAATACTGCTCTTGCTTGCCTTTTTTCACTTTGTAAAGTGGTGGCTGAGCAATATAGATGTAACCACGTTCGATAAGCTCAGGCATTTGACGGAAGAAAAAAGTCAACAGTAACGTACGTATGTGAGAACCATCGACGTCGGCATCGGTCATGATAATGATGTTATGGTAACGCGTCTTTTCAGGGTTATATTCATCACGCCCAATACCACAGCCTAAGGCTGTAATTAGGGTTGCCACCTCTTGTGATGACAGCATCTTATCGAAACGCGCTTTCTCAACGTTAAGAATTTTACCTTTTAGAGGCAAAATGGCCTGATTTTTACGATTACGACCCTGCTTAGCACTACCACCCGCAGAATCACCCTCCACTATGTAGATTTCAGAAAGACCAGGATCTTTTTCCTGACAATCTGCAAGTTTACCTGGTAAGCCACCTAAATCTAAGGCACCTTTACGGCGAGTCATTTCACGGGCTTTACGTGCGGCTTCACGGGCACGAGCAGCATCAACAATCTTGCCAACAATTAATCTAGCTTCATTTGGGTTTTCAAGTAATAATCATTTAATTGCTCCCCCATACTCTGCTCAACAGCGGTTTTAACTTCACTAGAAACGAGTTTTATCTTTGGTTTGTGAGCTGAATTTAGGATCAGGTACTTTAACTGAAATTACAGCAGTTAGACCTTCACGAGCATCATCACCCGTAGCATTGGTTTTTGCCCTTTTTGTTGTAACCTTCTTTTTCCATATAGTTATTCAGGTTACGGGTCAATGCACCTCGGAATCCAGCAAGGTGAGTACCACCATCTCTTTGGGGAATATTATTGGTAAAACAATGAATATTTTCTTGGAAGCCATCATTCCACTGCATTGCAACTTCGACGGTTATTCCATCGTCTTCGCGATCCACGGTAAAATAAAAATATCTTTATTAACGGGTGTTTTATTTTTATTGAGATAATCAACAAAGGCGCGAATACCACCCTCGTAATGGAAGAATTCACTACGATTTTCTCGTTCGTCAACTAAACGAATGCCAACACCTGAATTAAGGAATGACAATTCACGTACGCGCTTTGCCAAAATTTCAAAATGAAACTCTACATCAGTAAACGTTTCTTTACTGGCCAAAAACGAATAGCTGTACCCGTTTTAGTTGCCTCACCTATCGGTGCAATCGGTGCGTTAGGCACACCGTGGGTATAAAACTGTTCATACACTTTATTATCACGGCGAATGGTCATTTGCAGCTTTTCTGAAAGCGCGTTAACCACGGAAATACCCACGCCATGAAGTCCGCCAGACACTTTATAAGAGTTGTCATCAAACTTACCGCCGGCATGAAGAATTGTCATAATCACTTCAGCCGCAGAGATACCCTCTTCAGGGTGAATAGCAACGGGAATACCGCGACCATCATCTTGAACGGAAACAGAACCATCAACGTGGATAGTAATGGTAATTCACTGCAGTGACCTGCTAATGCTTCATCGATAGAGTTATCGACTACTTCGAATACCATGTGATGCAGGCCTGTGCCATCATCGGTGTCACCAATATACATCCCAGGTCTTTTACGTACCGCATCAAGACCTTTTAAGACTTTGATGCTCGAAGAATCGTAACTATTTGACATATTATTCTCTCGTCGTTTAATCAACTAGCGTTACACGCCCCTGTTCCACATGAAACACCTTACTTGGTGCACTGTGTAACGAATCCACTATTGCGCTTGGCTCAATGGCTGTCACAAAACTTGTGAACCCGTATCTGCTAATTGCTGCAGCAATAGCTTTCTATGTTGTGCATCTAATTCTGATGGAAGATCATCCACCAAATAAATACTGTTTTTATTAGTTTGATGTTTTAACAATTGCCTTGGGCTATTCGTAAAGCACAAACCAGTAACTTAAGCTGTCCTCTCGATAACGCATCTTGAGCAGGTAAATGCCCTACCCTTAAACGTAAATCAGCTTTATGGGGACCACTTACTGTAAAACCCATTGCGATATCACGCAAATATTGAGTTTGAAGTAGCTCCGCAAAATCGGTTTTACTGTCCCATCCACGAGTAAATGACACTCTCACTTCAGTGCTTGGTAAAAACTCTTCGATTATACTCTTAAGTCGCTCATTTAACGAGTGTACATATTGGTTTCGTATATTGGTTACAAGTTCCGTATAGCGCACTAAGGCATGATCCCAATATTTAATTGATTCATAATCCGCTTTGTTTTTAAGTAGCTGATTTCTATGTTTTAAAATGCGTTTTACATTAGACCATGCAAAATAGAAATTAGGATCGGAATGAAATGCGCCCCAATCAATAAATTGTCGACGTGCTTTAGGTCCTTCAAACAACAAAGAAAAACTTTCTGGAGTGATAAGTTGACTTGGTAAAACTTCAGCTAAAACTGACAGTCGTTTAACTTTTTCACCATTAATTTTAACTTCAGTAATGCCATTACGATAACGGCGAAAACCCACTTTACCATCGGCATCTTTGGCTTTTAACGCCGCAAACAAGGTTAACTTCTCAGATTCAAGTTGAATAACTCGTTGTGAAAGATGACTTCGAAAAGAGCGCCCCATGCCTAAGAAATATATTGCCTCAAGAATACTGGTTTTACCGCTACCGTTGAGACCGTAGATGAGATTAAGTCCATCCCCCGGTATAAATTGTGCCGAGCTTATATTTCTGAATGATTCGATAGACAGGCGAGTTAGGCTCATTGAGACTCGTTTTATAAGGAATTAATTGGCTTATGCTGCAATATTATGAATAAATTAAATGAGTTGAGGAGAAAAACAATAAAAATTTGAAAGGGGCTAATAGCCCCTTTTCAAGAGTGAGTATTTACAAACGCATTGGCATAACAACATACATGGAATCTTCGCCTTGATGATTTTCAATCAATGCACTTGAGTTGCCATCAATTAAAGTCAAACGCACATCATCACTGCGAATATTGTTAAGCACATCCAGTAAATAACTGACGTTAAATCCAATTTCTAAAGGTTCAGATTGATAATCCACATCAACGATTTCTTCAGCTTCTTCTTGTTCAGGGTTATTAGCCGTAATTTTAAGTAATCCCTGCTCAAGCTGAATACGAACACCCCTAAATTTTTCATTCGATAAAATAGAGACTCGATTTAGCGCTTGTTTGAGCGAATTACGGCTAGCAATAACGATTTTGTTACCGCCCTTAGGTAGCACTCTTCGGTAATCAGGAAAGCGACCATCCACAAGTTTGCTCGTAAATATCACTACCGATGTGGTTGCTCGAATCGCGTTATCACCAATAGCAATAGTGATATCGGCATCCTCAGAATCCAACAATCGCGACATTTCAACAACCCCTTTTCGGGGCATAATAACTTGTTTATCAGGTAGTTCGACATCAATAGTGCGATGACTCAAAGCCAATCTATGCCCATCGGTTGCAATGGTTCTCAGTATATTTCCCTGAGTTTCAATCAATAAACCGTTGAGATAATAACGTACATCTTGATTTGCCATTGAAAATTGAGTCGCATCAATAATTGATTTGAGCGTGCCCTGTTTCAGAGTAAATTCGATAATAGGCTCAAAAGCTTCAACATTTGGATACTCTTCAGCGGGCAAAGTTGCTAATGTGAAGCGGCTGCGACCACAAAGAAGTAACCATTTGTTGTTTTTTTCTTCAATTTTTAGCTCAGCTTGGTCAGGCAATGACTTAACAATATCAAGTAATTTTTTGGCAGGAACCGTCGTTCGCCCTTCTTCAATATCACCATGAATAGGCGCATTCCCGACTAATTCTACTTCTAAGTCTGTACCAGTTAGCTTTAGTGTGTGACCGCTCACCTCAACTAAAAGGTTAGCAAGAATAGGCAGGTTGTGTCGACGTTCAACCGCACCATTAACCAATTGAAGTGGTTTTAATAGGGCATCCCTTTCAATTGAAAATTTCATATAGCCAAGTTCCTTAGGTGGAAAGAAAACTTAAGAAGATAAAGTTCTGATGAGATTAGCATAATCTTCTTTAATATCATGACTTTCTTCCCGTAACTGAGCAATCTTTCGGCACGCATGTAATACTGTCGTATGGTCTCGCCCGCCAAATGCATCGCCAATCTCAGGTAAACTCTGGTTGGTTAGTTCTTTTGATAACGCCATAGCAACTTGTCTTGGTCTTGCGACACTACGAGAGCGGCGTTTAGATAGCATATCAGCCATTTTTATTTTGTAGTATTCAGCAACGTTTTTTGAATATTATCTATGGTGACTAATTTTTCTTGTAATGCTAGCAAGTCTCTAAGGGCTTCTCTAACAAAGTCGATAGTGATTGGCTTACCAGTAAAGTTAGCATTTGCAATCACTCGATTTAGAGCACCTTCTAACTCACGTACATTTGACCTTAAGCGTTTAGCAATAAAAAATGCGACTTCATGAGGAAGATGGATACCGCTTTCTTCAGCTTTTCGCATCAAAATAGCTACACGAGTTTCTAATTCAGGGGGTTCAATGGCAACGGTTAAGCCCCATCCAAAGCGAGATTTTAATCTGTCTTCTACACCATCAATTTCTTTAGGATATTTATCCGACGTTAGAATAATTTGATGGTTGCCTTCAAGCAGCGCATTAAAGGTATGAAAAAATTCTTCTTGAGAACGATCTTTATTGGCAAAAAACTGAATATCATCAATGAATAACGCATCAACGCTGCGGTAATAACCGCTTAAACTCTTCAATGGCATTATTTTGCAATGCTTTTACCATGTCTTGAACAAAGCGCTCAGAGTGCATGTAAACCACTTTGGCATTGGGATTATTTTTTATAATGCCATTACCTACCGCATGCAAAAGGTGAGTCTTACCTAAACCTGTTCCACCATACAAAAACAGCGGATTGTAAGCACCACCTGGATTTTCTGAGACCTGTAGCGCAGCCGCTTTACCGAGTTGGTTTGATTTACCTTCAACAAAGTTATCAAACTGGTACGTTGGATTAATATTGCTTCGATGATTTGCCGTCATCATTGGGGCTTCAGGTTGAGAATTAAATGAGTTTCGAGATGGTGCAGGTTGCACAGCAGGTGATTTAACTGGCTGACGAGCTATCGGCGCAGGCGTAGCTGGTTTCGCAGATGGACGACTTCCGATATCAAACTTAAGCTTAGGCGCGTTATTTCCTAACTGTTCAATAAAGAATTGATTAATGGTTGTGATGTATTTTTCACGAACCCAATCAAGTACAAAACGGTTAGGCGCATAAAGGATTAAGGTATCATTATCCATTTCAGCTTGTAATGGTCTGATCCACATACTGAACTGTTGCGCGGATAATTCATCCTGAAGTCGCCCAATACATTGTTGCCAAAGTGAAACAGCCACAGATACTCGTCCTCAAAAAGATCAATCGAAAGGCGAGTATTCTATAGTGAGATGTGGATAATCGCCAACCTTATGTACAATAAGGTTACCAAAGCTTAAATGGAATGCTTTAACACCAAAGGCACAATCAATGGCTTTAGTGATAAAGGTCAATAAAAATAAATTTTTTCTTTTGCACATTAAAAATTAGTTATTCTTGATATGCGCGAAGTGTAAAAAATTATCCCCAACTTAAAGTAGTCGCTCTGAAAACTATCCAATAGTCAAGAATAAAACCTAGTACTTTTATGCGAAATCGAGCTTTATTAAGGGGTAACGCTTGATTTACATTACAACAAATTTATTGTTATTCGTCTTTGTTAGCTTATTCATAACCACCAGATATAGTGTTACTTCACAGACTTATCCACATATTCTGGTGTTTTTAACTTGCGATTAGGCACTCTTTAATTCTGAATATTAATTAGTTCCGCAGTTTCTGTATTGACGTCAATCATTAAAGTGATTACAATTCGGCCTCTTTTTTACCCTTAAGCTCTATTGATCATATTTATGTTTTATCTCCTTAATAAGAGAAAGAAACAAAAAACAATTGGAGATAGGGAATATCAACCTAACAAAGACGGATTGCCATCATGAGTAAACGTACTTTTCAACCTAGCAACCTGAAGCGCAAGCGTTCTCACGGCTTCCGCGCTCGCATGGCTACAGTTAACGGCCGCAAGGTATTGGCTCGTCGCCGTGCCAAGGGTCGTGCTCGCCTGTCTGCCTAATTACGGAGCAGACTACCAGGTGAATAGCTACACCTTCACGCGGGAGTTGCGATTGTTAACTCCCGCGCAATTCAAAACCGTTTTTTCCAACCCTATCAAAGCATCATCTGCTGAAATAACCCTGCTCGCTACACCAAACTCGAATCAACACCCAAGACTCGGCTTAACGGTAGCAAAAAAACATATCAAAAATGCCTGTGGACGAAACAGAGTCAAACGGGTTATTCGCGATAGTTTCAGGTTAAATCAACATAACTTGCCGCCACTGGATATTGTGGTTCTTGTAAGAGGTGGCGTAAAAGATATGGAAAAAGCCGAGATCAATAAATTAATAGAAAAGCTATGGCGAAAACTCTCTCGCCGCTACAATGGCTAATAACCACGGTGATCCGTGGTTATCAACTCCTTATCAGTCCTATTTTGGGTCCTCGATGCCGTTTCACTCCCACATGCTCACATTATGCGATTGAAGCCATTAAAACTCACGGAACGATGAAAGGGAGTTGGTTTGCATTGAAACGCATATTAAAATGCCATCCTTTACATCCCGGCGGTAACGATCCCGTCCCCCCTAAAAACAACAGGTGTAACAAATAGGTTATGGAATCTCAACGCAATATATTGCTCATAGGGTTACTCTTCGTCACCTTTCTACTGTGGCAGCAGTGGAACAACGATAAAAACCCACAACTAGTAGCAACTCAAACGGTTTCTACTGCAACTGTCGCTGATCATGCTAGTGATGTTCCACAGGCTGATGCAGCAATTCCAGCAACTCAAACCACTGTTCCACAGAATTTGATTAGCGTTAAAACCGACACTCTTGATTTAAAAATCAATCCTGTTGGTGGTGATATTGTTTATGCCGCTTTAATTAACCACAAACTGGAATTAAACAAGGATCAACCTTTTGTTCTGTTAGAGCAAAAGCCTGGGTTCACTTATATTTCTCAAAGTGGTCTGATTGGTGAAAACGGCATCGATAGCGTTAAAGGTCGCGCAAAATTCACTGTTGCTAAAACTGACTTTGTCATGGGTGATAAAGACACCTTAGAAGTGCCTATGACATATGTTGGCGACAATGGCGTAACCTATACCAAAATTTTTACTTTCCAAAGAGGAAAGTATGACATCAATGTTGACTACCGCATCAACAACACCACTCAAGCACCTTTAAATGTGCAGATGTACGGACAAATCAAACAGACTATCAAGCCGAGCGATAGTCATATGATGATGCCAACTTACCGTGGTGGTGCTTTCTCAACTCAAGATATACGTTATGAAAAGTATAAATTTGATAAAATGGAGAAAGAAAACCTAAGCCAAAAAACAGAAGGTGGTTGGGCAGCAATGCTACAACACTACTTTGTGTCTGCATGGGTGCCACAAGCAAAACAAGAAAACACCATTTTCTCAAGTGTGAGTGCTGGGCAGCTTGCTAACATCGGCTTTCGCAGCCCTGTTTACACAATCGCACCAGGAGCAACCAGCAATGTGTCTGCTCAGTTCTATGTTGGTCCTAAGGATCAAAAAGCACTATCTGCAGTATCTCCCACCCTTAACCTTGTAGTTGATTACGGTTTCCTATGGTGGCTTGCTGTACCAATCTACAAACTACTAATGTTCTTCCAGTCCATTGTTGGTAACTGGGGTATAGCCATTATTTTGATCACTCTGACTGTTCGTGGTTTGTTATTCCCATTGACTAAAGCTCAATATACTTCAATGGCTAAGATGCGTAATCTACAGCCTAAGATCACTGAGCTTAAAGAACGCTTTGGCGATGACCGACAAAAAATGGGTCAGGCCATGATGGAGCTGTATAAGAAGGAAAAAGTGAACCCTATGGGTGGCTGTTTACCTATCATTTTACAGATGCCAATCTTCATTGCTCTTTACTGGGTATTGCTAGAAAGCGTTGAGCTAAGACATGCGCCATTCTTTGGTTGGATCCATGACTTATCAGTGCAAGATCCATATTACATTTTGCCGTTGCTAATGGGCGTATCTATGTTTGTTATGCAAAAAATGCAGCCAATGGCTCCAACTATGGATCCAATGCAAGCGAAGATGATGCAGTGGATGCCAGTGGTATTTACCGTATTCTTCCTGTGGTTCCCTGCAGGTTTGGTACTTTACTGGTTAGTCGGTAACTTAGTAGCAATCACACAGCAAAAGATTATATATGCAGGCTTAGCGAAAAAAGGCTTAAAATAAGCCGAGTCTTAACCATTAATCGATATTTAAAGGTGGCCTTTTAGCCGCCTTTTTTTTTGAACAAATCGTAATAGAAAGGTATTTAAAGTGACAACAGATACTATTGTGGCACAGGCAACAGCTCCAGGCCGTGGAGGTGTTGGCATCGTTAGAGTCTCTGGAAACAAAGCTATCGAAGTGGCTATGCAAGTACTAGGACATTTACCTAAACCTCGCTATGCCGATTACTGTGACTTTAAAGCAGACAATGGCAAAGTTATTGATCAAGGTATTGCGCTGTTCTTTAAAGGCCCAAACTCTTTTACTGGTGAAGATGTGCTTGAACTTCAGGGGCATGGTGGTCAAATTGTGCTTGATATGTTGATCAAACGAGTGCTTGAAATTGACAATATTCGTATCGCCAAACCAGGCGAGTTTAGCGAACAAGCTTTTATGAACGATAAGCTTGATTTAACTCAAGCTGAAGCCATAGCCGACTTAATTGATGCCACCAGTGAACAAGCGGCTAAAAGTGCGTTGCAATCCCTTCAAGGTGAGTTTTCAAAAGAAGTGCATGATCTTGTCGAGCAAGTCACTAATCTGCGCCTTTATGTTGAAGCGGCTATCGACTTTCCCGATGAGGAAGTCGATTTTCTATCAGATGGCAAAATTGCGAATGCCCTATACCGAATCATTGATAAATTAACTGATGTAAAAGCCAGCGCTAAGCAGGGAACCATTATTCGAGAAGGTATGAAGGTGGTGATTGCTGGCCGTCCTAATGCGGGCAAATCAAGCTTATTAAATGCCTTAGCGGGTAAAGAGTCTGCCATCGTCACTGAAATTGCAGGGACAACGCGAGATGTACTGCGTGAACATATTCACCTTGATGGTATGCCTTTACATATTATTGATACGGCTGGGTTAAGAGATACTCAAGATACCGTAGAAAAAATAGGTATAGAGCGTGCGTGGGATGAAATAAAAACCGCAGACAGAGTGTTGTTCATGGTTGATGGTACTACGACTGATGCCATTAACCCCCGCGAAATTTGGCCTGATTTTATTGACCGTTTACCGCCAAATATAGGCATGACCGTCATTCGTAATAAAGCCGATCTTACTCAAGAAAATATTAACATCTCTGCAGAGCAAGGCTTCGACGTTTTTCGTATTTCAGCGAAAACAGGACTAGGAATTGAAGAATTAAAGCAGCATCTTAAATTGCTTATGGGTTATCAAAGTAATTTAGAAGGTGGATTTATTGCTCGTCGCCGTCACTTAGAAGCGCTTGAATTAGCCGAAAAGCACCTTTATATAGGCAAAGAGCAATTAGAAGTTTTTCAAGCTGGTGAGTTGCTAGCAGAAGAATTAAGAATGACTCAACAGGCACTTTCTGAAATCACAGGCCAATTTACCTCCGACGATTTATTAGGAAAAATCTTTAGTTCGTTTTGTATAGGCAAGTAAAAGGTAGAAAGAATGATTATTCTTGATGGTCTAGTCATTCCAAAATGTGATGATGAATGGGGATTTATCGGTAATTTGTCATGTTTAGCGTTATTTTTGTGCGTGAAGTTTAAATGTTAATCGGTTGAGCGGGGTTTGACAGTTTTCTTTAGAAAACCCCTTGCATGGATCTCAAATCTCCCCTATAATGCGCCCCATCGACACGGCACAACGGGCTTCTTAATGAAGTTACTGAGTAAAGTGAAGATTCACTAACAGGTTAAAATGAACCTTGTTCAGTGAGGCAAAAAGGCTTTTGAAATTAACTTTTAAAAAGTACTTGACGCCAAACGGGAAATGCGTAGAATACGCAGCCCTAGCCAAGCGATAACGCTTTCGGCAACGCTCTTTAACAATGCAAATAGACAAGCAAATCTGTGTGGACATTCACAGTAATTGATTAAGTCGACAACGATTTAAATCAATGAAAGAAGTTCATGCAACATGCAACGTTGGTTCCTTTAAGTAGGGATTGACGAAAGACAGAATTCATTGAGCAGAAGCCATCCTTTAGAAATAAAGAGTGGGTTCGACCAAAACTTTAATTGAAGAGTTTGATCATGGCTCAGATTGAACGCTGGCGGCAGGCCTAACACATGCAAGTCGAGCGGTAACAGAAAGTAGCTTGCTACTTTGCTGACGAGCGGCGGACGGGTGAGTAATGCCTGGGAATATGCCGAGACGAGGGGGATAACAGTTGGAAACGACTGCTAATACCGCATAGTACCTACGGGTCAAAGTAGGGGAGCCTTCGGGTCCTTACGCGTCTTGATTAGCCCAGGCGGGATTAGCTAGTAGGTGAGGTAAAGGCTCACCTAGGCGACGATCCCTAGCTGTTCTGAGAGGATGATCAGCCACACTGGGACTGAGACACGGCCCAGACTCCTACGGGAGGCAGCAGTGGGGAATATTGGACAATGGGCGCAAGCCTGATCCAGCCATGCCGCGTGTGTGAAGAAGGCCTTCGGGTTGTAAAGCACTTTCAGCGAGGAGGAAAGGTTATAAGTTAATACCTTATAGCTATGACGTTACTCGCAGAAGAAGGACCGGCTAACTCCGTGCCAGCAGCCGCGGTAATACGGAGGGTTCGAGCGTTAATCGGAATTACTGGGCGTAAAGCGTGCGCAGGCGGTTTGTTAAGCGAGATGTGAAATCCCCGGGCTTAACCTGGGAATGGCATTTTGAACTGGCAAACTAGAGTCTTGTAGAGGGGGGTAGAATTTCAGGTGTAGCGGTGAAATGCGTAGAGATCTGAAGGAATACCGGTGGCGAAGGCGGCCCCCTGGACAAAGACTGACGCTCATGCACGAAAGCGTGGGGAGCAAACAGGATTAGATACCCTGGTAGTCCACGCCGTAAACGATGTCTACTCGGAGTCTGGTGTCTTGAACACTGGGCTCCCAAGCTAACGCATTAAGTAGACCGCCTGGGGAGTACGGCCGCAAGGTTAAAACTCAAATGAATTGACGGGGGCCCGCACAAGCGGTGGAGCATGTGGTTTAATTCGATGCAACGCGAAGAACCTTACCTACTCTTGACATCCACGGAATTTTTCAGAGATGAATTAGTGCCTTCGGGAACCGTGAGACAGGTGCTGCATGGCTGTCGTCAGCTCGTGTTGTGAAATGTTGGGTTAAGTCCCGCAACGAGCGCAACCCTTATCCTTATTTGCCAGCACGTAATGGTGGGAACTCTAGGGAGACTGCCGGTGATAAACCGGAGGAAGGTGGGGACGACGTCAAGTCATCATGGCCCTTACGAGTAGGGCTACACACGTGCTACAATGGCGAGTACAGAGGGTCGCGAAGCCGCAAGGTGAAGCTAATCCCAGAAAGCTCGTCGTAGTCCGGATCGGAGTCTGCAACTCGACTCCGTGAAGTCGGAATCGCTAGTAATCGTGGATCAGAATGCCACGGTGAATACGTTCCCGGGCCTTGTACACACCGCCCGTCACACCATGGGAGTGGGCTGCACCAGAAGTAGATAGCTTAACCTTTCGGGGATGGCGTTTACCACGGTGTGGTTCATGACTGGGGTGAAGTCGTAACAAGGTAGCCCTAGGGGAACCTGGGGCTGGATCACCTCCTTACCTAAGCGACGAAATTAATACTGTCGAGTGTTCACACAGATAGGTTTGTCTTTGCACAAATCGCAATGCCTTTATGGTGTTGTTGTTCTTTAAAAATTTGGAAAGCTGATAGTATTTCATCGAGAGATGAATACGAAAAAATTGAGTTCTCAACACATCTTTAATCAGGTGTCTTGAAATATTCTTGAACTAAGGCGGTTTCGAAAGAAACTATCAAAGTAAACCAGCTGGTTACAGTATAACTTTGGAAGAGGAAACTCATCCGGGTTGTATGGTTAAGTGACCAAGCGTATACGGTGGATGCCTTGGCAGTCAGAGGCGATGAAGGACGTGTTAATCTGCGATAAGCTGTGTCGAGCCGATAAAAGGCATTGAGATACAGATTTCCGAATGGGGAAACCCACTTGCATAAGCAAGTATCGTGTAGTGAATACATAGCTACATGAGGCGAACCCGGGGAACTGAAACATCTAAGTACCCGGAGGAAAAGAAATCAACCGAGATTCCCCTAGTAGCGGCGAGCGAACGGGGATTAGCCCTTAAGTCAGTGGGGTGTTAGTGGAACAAGCTGGGAAGCTTGGCGGCACAGGGTGATAGCCCCGTACACGAAAACTAACCATTGATGAAAACGAGTAAGGCGGCACACGTGACATGTTGTCTGAACATGGGGGGACCATCCTCCAAGGCTAAATACTCCTGACTGACCGATAGTGAACTAGTACCGTGAGGGAAAGGCGAAAAGAACCCCTGTGAGGGGAGTGAAATAGAACCTGAAACCGTATACGTACAAGCAGTGGGAGCGGTTCTTGAGACCGTGACTGCGTACCTTTTGTATAATGGGTCAGCGACTTACGTTTTGTAGCGAGGTTAAGCGAATAGCGGAGCCGTAGGGAAACCGAGTGTTAACTGCGCGTTTAGTTGCAAGGCGTAGACCCGAAACCGAGTGATCTAGCCATGGGCAGGTTGAAGGTTGAGTAACATCAACTGGAGGACCGAACCGACTAATGTTGAAAAATTAGCGGATGACTTGTGGCTGGGGGTGAAAGGCCAATCAAACTCGGAGATATCTGGTTCTCCTCGAAAGCTATTTAGGTAGCGCCTCGAGCGAATACCATTGGGGGTAGAGCACTGTTAAGGCTAGGGGGTCATCCCGACTTACCAACCCTTTGCAAACTCCGAATACCAATGAGTACTACTCGGGAGACAGACAGCGGGTGCTAACGTCCGTTGTCAAAAGGGAAACAACCCAGACCGTCAGCTAAGGTCCCAAAGTGATTACTAAGTGGGAAACGATGTGGGAAGGCTTAGACAGCTAGGATGTTGGCTTAGAAGCAGCCATCATTTAAAGAAAGCGTAATAGCTCACTAGTCGAGTCGGCCTGCGCGGAAGATGTAACGGGGCTAAGTAATCCACCGAAGCTACGGGTTTGCTAATTTATTAGCAAGCGGTAGAGGAGCGTTCTGTAAGCGGATGAAGGTGAAGGGGTAACCCACACTGGACGTATCAGAAGTGCGAATGCTGACATGAGTAACGATAAAGGGAGTGAAAAACTCCCTCGCCGAAAGACCAAGGTTTCCTGTCCAATGTTAATCAGGGCAGGGTGAGTCGACCCCTAAGGTGAGGCCGAAAGGCGTAATCGATGGGAAACGGGTTAATATTCCCGTACTTTTGCTAACTGCGATGGAGAGACGGAGAAGGCTAGGCTAGCGCGGCGTTGGTAGTCCGCGTTTAAGGTAGTAGGCGGTAGACTTAGGTAAATCCGGGTTTACATTAACGCTGAGAGCTGATGACGAGTCACTAAGGTGATGAAGTAGTTGATGCCATGCTTCCAGGAAAATCTTCTAAGCTTCAGGTTAGCAGGAATCGTACCCCAAACCGACACAGGTGGTTGGGTAGAGAATACCAAGGCGCTTGAGAGAACTCGGCTGAAGGAACTAGGCAAAATGGTACCGTAACTTCGGGAGAAGGTACGCTCCTGATGGTGATGAGACTTGCTCTCTAAGCTGTCGGGAGTCGCAGATACCAGGTGGCTGCAACTGTTTATCAAAAACACAGCACTGTGCGAACTCGCAAGAGGAAGTATACGGTGTGACGCCTGCCCGGTGCCGGAAGGTTAAATGATTGGGTTATCTTCGGAGAAGCTCATGATTGAAGCCCCGGTAAACGGCGGCCGTAACTATAACGGTCCTAAGGTAGCGAAATTCCTTGTCGGGTAAGTTCCGACCTGCACGAATGGCGTAATGATGGCCACGCTGTCTCCAGCCGAGACTCAGTGAAGTTGAAATTGCGGTGAAGATGCCGTATACCCGCGGCTAGACGGAAAGACCCCGTGAACCTTTACTATAGCTTGGCACTGAACATTGAACCTACATGTGTAGGATAGGTGGGAGACTATGAAGCATTGTCGCTAGATGATGTGGAGTCAACCTTGAAATACCACCCTTGTAGTTTTGATGTTCTAACTCTGGCCCCTGAATCGGGGTTGAGGACAGTGCCTGGTGGGTAGTTTGACTGGGGCGGTCTCCTCCCAAAGAGTAACGGAGGAGCACGAAGGTTGGCTAAGTACGGTCGGACATCGTACGGTTAGTGCAATGGCATAAGCCAGCTTAACTGCGAGACAGACACGTCGAGCAGGTACGAAAGTAGGTCATAGTGATCCGGTGGTTCTGAATGGAAGGGCCATCGCTCAACGGATAAAAGGTACTCCGGGGATAACAGGCTGATACCGCCCAAGAGTTCATATCGACGGCGGTGTTTGGCACCTCGATGTCGGCTCATCACATCCTGGGGCTGAAGTCGGTCCCAAGGGTATGGCTGTTCGCCATTTAAAGTGGTACGCGAGCTGGGTTCAGAACGTCGTGAGACAGTTCGGTCCCTATCTGCCGTGGGCGTTGGATGATTGAGGGGAGCTGCTCCTAGTACGAGAGGACCGGAGTGGACGAACCGCTGGTGTTTGGGTTGTCATGCCAATGGCATTGCCCAGTAGCTACGTTCGGAATCGATAACCGCTGAAAGCATCTAAGCGGGAAGCGAGCCCCAAGATGAGTCATCCCTAGGACTTAGAGTCCTCAGAAGGGCCGTCCGAGACTAGGACGTTGATAGGCAAGGTGTGTAAGCGTTGTGAGGCGTTGAGCTAACTTGTACTAATGACCCGAGAGGCTTAACCATACAACCCAGATGGGTTTTACTTACTCTGAAAAGAGAAAGCCTTAGTGAAGAATAAAGCATCTGATTAAAGACAGAACTCAAGTAAAGAATTAGCTTTTCAAATTTCCAATTTTGTCTGGTGACAATAGCATTGTGGCACCACCTGATCCCATTTCGAACTCAGAAGTGAAACGCAATCGCGCCGATGGTAGTGTAGGGTTTCCCTATGTGAGAGTAGGTCATCACCAGACGCCTAATTTAGTGAAGTGCTCCGGTATTTGACTAAAGGAGCGGTAGTTCAGTTGGTTAGAATACCGGCCTGTCACGCCGGGGGTCGCGGGTTCGAGTCCCGTCCGCTCCGCCAACGATTAAACAATTAACCTGCTAATTTAGCAGGTTTTTTTGTGTCTGAAATTTACACATCAAAATCCTCAAATTTTCCTCGTGACCAAATAGTGGGCGGTCATGTGCCAAAGCTGTTGAAACCAGCTAATCTACTATTTTTCTTTTCGGCTCTTTATGACAACAATAAAGGTACCTTACCGTTATTACTCTTGTACTGAGCAAGTAAGGAAGCATGGGATTCGCCAAAGTGGTCATCAAAGATATCGTTGTTTTGATTGCAAGAGGACATTTCAGCTCGCCTATAAAAAGGCTAAACAGAAAGACTATAGCTATATCAGATCAATCTGTCATAATACTCAAAAGCTTACAGTCGAGTATTTCAATATGACTTACAGTCAAGATTTTAGAAAGCACGTACTCGATTACAAAGATAGATACGGCCTAACTTTTCAGCAAACTGAAGACCACTTTGAAATATCTATTCGTAGTTTATTTCGTTGGGAACGGAACATAGCCCCTTGTGCAACTCGCAGTAAAGCGCCAACAAAACTCAATAATGCAGCATTACTTGAAGATGTTGAAAAATATCCTGATGCATACCAATCAGAAAGAGCTGAACGCTTTGGTGTATGCCAATCAGCCATTCATTATGGATTAAAGCGACTTAATATAACCTGTAAAAAAAACGCTTCAGCATCCAAAAGCCGATGAGAATGAAAGGGCAGCCTTTAAGGCGCGTATTGTTCAATATGAACGCGAAGGGAAAACCATTGTTTATATTGATGAAAGTGGATTTGCCCAAAGTATGCCTCGCACGCATGGCTACTCACCGAAAGGAGAACGAGCTTATGGGACACATGCATGGAATGAAAAAGGCCGAATTAATGTCATTGGAGCCATTATCAACCCAGTATTCTTACGTTATGCCTGTTTTCCCAAAACATTAATGCGGATACCTTTTTCGCTTGGGTAACACAAGATTTACTTCCAAAAATTCAACCTAATAGCGTCATTGTAATGGACAACGCCTCTTTCCATAAACGGACTGATATTACCGATGCAATCAAACAAAAGAAATGCATACTCGAACGGCTTCCCACATACAGCCCTGACTTAAATCCAATTGAAAAAAATGGGCTGAAGTCAAAGCGAAAAGAAGAAAACAAAAATGCACAACTGAGGAATTATTTGAGAAGCATACTTCATATGTCAACTTATAATGATTTAGCTATATCGGATATTTAAAAGCGAAAAGATGCACGATAAAGTTATTGGTACTTTTATTGAAGGGGAGTTCTATAGACTCAACCAATCAACAACTTTGGAACATGACCGATAATTTAGCTTAAAATATTTCATATATGTAATGTTAAAAGTATAATAGCGATAGTGGATTATAGAACTTGTTACTGAGAAATTTATGGCTAGCGTTTCAGTTGTTTTAACAAGCTGCAATCGATTTGATTTATTAGAAAAAACGTTAGACAGCTTTTTTCAATATAATACATATCCAATCACCCAGTTTATCATCATTGAAGACAGCCATAATCGTCTAAAGCTAAAGAATATTTTAGAAAAGTACCATAATGTTGATTTTTTAGTATTATCAAACACACCTCAAATCGGTCAAATGAAGAGTATTGAAAAAGCCTATCAGCATGTGTCATCTGACTATATTTTTCATTGTGAAGATGATTGGGAATTTTTTAGATCTGGATTCATTGAAGAGTCGTTGGCTATTTTAAATTCGAATAAAAAAATCATTACCGTATGGCTAAGAGAGCAGAATGATACCAACAGTCATCCTATTGAATCTAAAATTTATACAGCTATCTGCAATGATAAGATTAAGTATCAGTTATTAAAAGTAAAACATAAGCGAAAAAGCGTATCCCTTGAGTGGCATGGTTTTACATTTAACCCAGGTTTAAGGCGTGTTTCTGACTATCAACTCATTTCACCTATTTCTGATTTTAAGGGAGAAAGAGAGCTTGGTGAGAAATATTTTCAATTAGGCTATAGAGCTGCGATAGTAATGAAAGGTTATGTTAAACATATCGGCTTTCATCGAGGAATACGTTACAAGGTGACAAAGCCAAAAATAGTCAAAGATTTATCAGTTTACTTTAGAAAAGTAAAAACAAAACTAATTAATAAAATAAAGCATTAAATACATCTTAAATTATTATTTATAGCGTTCAGGTACTTTTAGAGTAAGTTGTCTATATTAGTTTTTTATGGGATCCCTTGGCTAATTGTGTGAGAGCTTGAAGGCTAATAGCAACGGGCTCTCATTTCTAGACCAACTCTGTCGTTTATTGTGGGAATCTAGGGTTTTATAGCCCGTATCATTAGTAATTATTTAAAATCACAATAATCGCCATTGGTTTATCAATAATGCTTTATTTTCAATTGGACTCCAGCCAAAATGACACCTATTGAAGTTAGGCATTTGATGGAGTAAATAAATCTAATGGGTATAAGAGCCATAATTGTTGATACAGCAGGCACCACCACCGATATGGACTTTATCCATAACGTTCTGTTTCCATATTCGGCAAAAGCGTTACCCGCATTTTTGACGCAAAACGAACATAATCTATTAGTTGAAAATTGTATTGCTGATGTGAGAGATATTGCACTTGAGCCTGATGCAAGTTTGGAACGTGTTGCTGAACTTTTGCAACAATGGATAGCAGAAGATAGAAAGGTGACACCGTTGAAAACATTACAAGGATTAATATGGAAACAAGGCTACGCCAAAGGCGAGTTTAAAGGTCATATTTATCCTGATTTCATTGATGCTATTCACGGTTACAAACAACAAAATTTACGTATATACAGTTTTTCATCGGGCTCTGCTGAAGCGCAAGCTATGCTATTTAGCCACAGCGATGGTGGCGATCTAACCCCATTATTTAATGGCCACTTTGATACTAGAACGGGTAGTAAATTAGATCGTCAAGCCTACGCAAATATTATCAACACCATTAGCTTATCTGGAAAACAAATTTTGTTTGTGTCGGATCAAATTGAAGAATTAAAAGCCGCAAGTATCGCGGGTATGCGAACTGTACAAATGGTGCGTAATTCAGCAATTAAAACCGATGACTTTAGCATCATCACTAACTTTGATGAGCTTACCATCGAGTAAGATGTATTTTCGTTTTTAATCATTAAATCAGCGTTTTAGTAAAGTGAACTTATACAGTAAGCTTTACTTTAATTGCTCATATTGGCGACTAAAGCCGTTTTTATTTCTTTTGGGATTGGTACGCTTTTATTGGTTTGATAGTTGAAATGAACCATTGATACGATGGATTCAGCGGTTAAAATGCCCTTTTGATAACACTGCTGCTTAAGTTTAAGCTTGCATTACCAATGTCTATGACTTGAGTGTCTATTTGCACTTCTTTACCTAAATACGTTTGCGCTTTGTAATTAATACTAAAACCAGCAACGATGAGGTTCCATTTTTGCCACTGCCAATTCAGGATTGAAAATTTTAAAAATAGGCTCTCTTGCCGATTCAAACCAAATGGGAATAACCGTATTATTTATATGGCCAAGTGCATCGGTTTCATTAAATCTCGGCATCAATTTAAGCGTGAAACAAGACATATAACTTCCTTATCACATTCGTTTTTTATACAAATAAAACCTATTCCTAAATTAAAAACAACTAAAAAGTTATTTCGGTAACATTTTCGACTAACAAAACTTGCTGCTCTAAAATTTTGGGCTAAAGTCGTAATATAGCAAGATAATTTGCAACTAACGGTTATTCTTCGACCTCTACTAGATAAAATTTACGATATTTATCATTGATTATTAGGCTCTGTTGACATAGATTTGTGCATTTTTGCTGCTTTTGTCGGTATTTTATGTCAGGTAGAGTCTATGCGGTGTCGTTATTCTACATAAATAGACGATAACGTAACAAAAGTAACGACAATGCAGCCCAATGGGTTCGTTTAACCGCTATTTTCTCATTGTGGCAAGACATGAACTTAGAATGACTAAGCATCATACCTCGCGCCGCGATAAATTGCTGTTAATTCGAACAAAACGTGATAAATCTATGTCAACAGAGCCTAGTAAGATTCTGTAAGAATACCGAGTAAAAAGGATGAGGTTTCACCATTTAAGTTATCACATTAATGGTGAAGCAAATTGAATATTAAAATTGGACTATCTAAAACGCATTTTTAAAGCGTTGAACAATAGATAATAAAGTTCTTTTTTAATAAGATTTTTAATTGTATGTGTTGATTTAAGGGTATTAGCATATATGCAGAATAGTATATCAAAAAAGCCGATTTGGATTGGCGAGCTAAGAACATCCAGAGGGATTACTGTTGTCATTCATGATTGTCAACTACCCGAAGTCTCTTCTGGTCGCATCTATTTATACAATACCGATCGCAATGCCATCGTTGAATATGTTGATGAAATCGTTAAGCCAAACCTATACGACATCGATGAATCAGCAGTCAGAGATGCGGAATGTAAATTCAATGAGAACTGGAAAGCGACCCGTAATGAATTTATGGAAAAGCACCAAGCCCTCTTAGAACTGGATAAAGCAAAGAATACTCCTCCAGTTAAGAAGCCTAAAGCTGAACCAAGCCCTGAGCCAGAATCGGCTAAAGATAGCGATGGTTATTCAAATGATTATGACGACAATGACTGGTCAAATGGTTATGATGATTAAAGGTTTAACGCATTAAAAGTTGAACATTTTACTCAAAGTGGTTATTCACAGAAAATGAGAAAAATGGTAATGTTGAAAAAAGGTAATGCCTTCAACGTGTTGCCCATAAAACGTTTTTCTGTGAAAAAGTTTTTTAAAGCAGGTTTTCAATACCAGCATGTTGAAAACCAAAAACATTCGATACGTAATTTAAACGTTACTCGTTCGTATCCGCTAGCTTCTTTTCTAGCTCATCCATACGTTGCTGTATTGACTCCAGCTTTTCTCTGGTTTTTAGCAATACATGCTGCTGAACATCAAATTCTTCACGGGAAACCAAGTCTAATTTCAGCAATTGATTTTGCAGTACTTGCTTAGTTTTATCCTCAAATTCATTAGCAAACTGTTTTAAACCTGAAGGTAAGTTTTCAGTCAATGCTTGGCAAGCTCTTCAATTTTTTTTGGGTTTAGCATATGTATGTCGACTTTTATAATATTGGTTCAGCAATTCTAATCACAATAGACCTAAAAAAACAAATGCCTGTATTGAAATTCAATACAGGCATAACTTATTTATGATGTAAAGCTTGTGGTGCTATAGCCAATTAACTAGCTTTGAGTTTCTTTACCTTCTTCAAAAACAGGTAAAGGTTTATGTTTTTCTGCAATATAAACGTACATCACAGGCAGAACAAATAAAGTAAACATAGTACCAATCGCAAGACCAGCCACAATCACAATACCAATGTTAAAGCGAGCAGCAGCACCAGCGCCAGATGCAAATAATAGCGGAATCAACCCTGCAATCATTGCCGCTGTGGTCATTAAGATTGGGCGCAAACGAATAACCGCTGCATGTTTAATGGCTTCTAGCTTACTTAGTCCATTCGTTATTTGCTCTTCCATTGCCACTTCACACATTAAAATACCGTGTTTAGATATCAAACCAACAAGGGTAATCAAACCCACTTGGGTATAAATATTAAGTGACGTGAGTCCAAAGACATGCGTCCAACCAAGGGCAACCAATGCACCACTAATAGCCAGAGGAACAGTGACCAAGATAACCAATGGATCTTTTAAGCTTTCAAATTGACTGGCAAGTACCAAGAAAATAATCGCAAGGGCTAAACCAAAGGTAAGATATAGCGCACTACCTTCTTGAACATACTGACGGGACTGACCAAGAAAACTGTAGTTATAACCTTTAGGAAGATCCGTTTTTGCCATATTTTTCAGAAAATCAACGGCTGTACCCATAGCAATCCCCGGCGCTGGTACGGCGCTGATGGTGACTGATTTCATCTGGTTAAAATGTGGCAATGAACGTGGCTCAGGCTCGATGTTAATATCAACAATACTGGAAAGAGGAATTGATTTTCCATCTGCTGCTTTCAAATAGAAGTTTTCAATGCATCAGGGTTTGCTCTAAATTTACGAGATACCTGTGGAATCACTTCATAAGAGCGGCCATCAATATTGACTCGATTCACATAACCGTCTGTCATCATGGTACTTAATGTCGTACCAATATCCTGCATGGTAATCCCATAAGCGCCAGCAAGATCACGATTAATGTGAATCTTCATGGTTCCAGAGTCGTATTTCAAGTTGATATCTGAGTAAACAAATAGCGGACTTTAGCAACCGCTTCAAGCACCTTATTGCCAATTTGATAAATGCTTTCAAAAGAATTTGAACTGGTAATCACAAACTGAACGGGCAAGCCACTGGAAGCCCCTGGTAATGGTGGCATTTGAAATGCTGTCACAGACATACCTGGAATTTCTTTTGCCTTGTTACCTATGATTTGCTGCATTTGCGCTTGGCTTTTATCCCGCTGACTCCAAGGTACGAGCGGTGCGATACCCATCGCCATGTTAGAACTTGGAATACCGATAAAAGCAAGGGAACCTGCTGATTCTGGTTGCTCCTGAATAATATTGGTCACAAGCTTCATATTATTCTGAATGTAGTCAAGGTTAGCACTTGAAGGCGCCGTTCCCATTAACATCACTACACCATTATCTTCATTTGGCGCTAACTGAGATGGAATGAACTTGAATAATACGGGAATTGAAATAAAGACAATAATGGCAAACACAACAACAACAGGTTTGTGCTCTAATATGGCACTAAGCATGCGTTCATAACGGTTAGTGACTGAGGTTAAAAAACCGTCAACTATGCGTTCAAATTTGCTTGGTTCTTTATGCTCAACTAATACCTTTGAGCACATCATTGGCGATAAGGTTAATGCAATGACACCTGAAATAAACACAGATCCTGCAAGGGTTAGCGCAAACTCTTTAAATAATGATCCCGTCACGCCGCCCATTAACGCAATTGGCGCATAAACTGCGGCAAGGGTAATGGTCATCGAAATAACGGGCATGGCAATTTCGCGAGTACCAATAATGGCAGCACGAAACGGCGTTTCACCAAGTTTTATATGTCTGTCTACGTTTTCGACCACCACAATGGCATCATCCACAACCAGACCAATGGCGAGCACCATGGCAAGCAAGGTCATAAGGTTGATGGAAAAACCAAACATTTGCATTAATAACGCAGCGCCAATCAATGATAACGGAATGGTAACGATTGGAATAAGTACTGCTCTTAGCGATCCCATAAACAGCAGAATAACCACAATAACAATCGCAGCGGCTTCAATGATGGTTTTTGCTACTTCATGAATGGATTCATTAATCGCAAGAGATGCATCATATAAAATGCTCGCCTTAATTGCAGAAGGTAAGTTGTGTTGAATTTCAGGCAACATATCTCTTGCGGCAGCGGCGACTGTCAGTGGGTTTGCTGTTGGCGTCACATCTAAACCAATAACGACCGCTTCTTTACCATCGGCTAATGCGCGATAGACATCATGACTTTTCGCTAAGGTGACTTTGGCTATATCACCTAAACGCACAACCATGCCGTTTTTACTGCTAATGACTAAGTTTTTAAGTTGTTCAGGTGTTGTAACCTGAGTATCTGCAGTACCATTTAACAAAGTGAAGTAGCTGTTGGTTTGACCCACGGCAGATTGGAAGTTATTTGCTTGCAATACACCAATTAAATCTTTAGATGTAATATGCAGCGCACCCATTTTTTCAGGATCAGGCCAAATACGCAGGGCATAAGGTTGTCCACCATAAAGATTAACTTTCGCTACCCCATTAATGGTGAATAACTTAGGCTTTACCACCCTTTCTAAATAGTCAGTGATTTGACTTGAGCTTAATTGCTCACTAGCAAAAGAAATATATAAGGCTGATGTTTGTGAACCTGTGGAAACGGTTACCGTGGGATCTTGTGCTTCTTTTGGTAATTGAGATTTGACTGAGTTAATTTTTGCCAATACATCAGCAAGCGCACCATTAGGATCAGTATTTAACTTCATGTAGACAGTGATACTGGAGGTGCCTAAAAAGGTCTCCGATGTCATAAAGTCTACGTTGTCCACTTGAGCGAGAGCTTGCTCAAGTGGCTGGGTGATAAAGCCCTGAATTAGGTTTGAATCTGCGCCATAGTAAGAGGTATTAACCGAAATGACCGTATTGGTCATTTTCGGGTATTCACGTACTTGCATTCCTGTCAGTGCATGCAAACCTAAAATCAATAGCAAAACGCTTATCGCAACAGCAAGCACTGGGCGGCGAATAAATATGTCTGTAAATCGCATCTTCCTACCTCCTTACAGTGTTGGCATTTTGGCAGGAAGTTTCAGGGCGTTATCTTTTACTATTTTCACTAAACTGCCGTTACTTAAACGAACCAGTCCTGAAGTAACGATTGTATCCCCCGCTTTTATATCTCCTTGAATGAGTGCATTGTTGCCATCACGATCTAGCACTTTGATGGTCATTTGCTTAACATGCTGCTCGGTTTTACCGTCTTTTTGCTCGTTTCTTACGATGTAAATACTGTCACCATAGAGCGCCATATTGATAGCGGTTTGTGGAATAACAAGTTGCTTAGTAAGTTCTGGCATAACGACTGACACTTTTGCAAACATGCCACTTCTTAATAAATCGTGATTATTAGGAATGGTGGCTTGAACTTGCACTAAACCACTTTGGTAAAATACCGCAGGTTCAATGGCACTGATACGGCCTTCAAAAAGGTCATTTGGATAGGCATCGACATTAACTCTTACCTTTTGACCTATTTTAATTTTCGAAAGTTGATCCTGAGGAATGGTAAAGCGCAGCTTCATGCTACTGATATCTTCAAGGCGAACGATGTTAGAGCCCACTTGCAAATATTGACCTAAATTCACCGCACGAATACCGACAATGCCTGAAAATGGCGCGCGAATTTCTTTTTGATCAATGGTCGCTTTTAAGCTTTCAATATCTGCTAGTAAAGTTTGATATTTGGAATTGGCATTATCGACGTCTTGACTAGATACTGAACCCTTTTGAAATAGACGGTTCAGCCTTTTATAATCAGATTCAATTGCGGGTAATTGAACTTCTTTTGCTTTTAAATTAGCCTTTTCGACTCTGGCATCAAGGGCGATCAATAAATCACCGCACTTAACATTCACACCATTTTCAAAATCAATGCTTTTGATAATCCCTGAAGCTTCGTTTGCAACGGTGACCCCCTTGTTAGGCTCGATAAAACCAATGGCATTGATGGCGGGTTCCCATTTGCCTGGTTTAAGGGTCATTGCCGTTATTGGATAAACGGCTTCTGGCATGTGAGCAATAGCATGTCGATTTTATTTTTGATAAACAAATTAAAGCCAATCACTGAACCAAAGGCCAGCAAAGCAATAATCAGCATGATTAGAAACCACTTTTTCATTTCCTGAGAGCTCCAAAGTTGACATAAAAGAGGATCACGCCAAATAAACTTAATCATGAAAAATCAAAATACTTAAAAATAGAGGAGGCGATGTTCCATTGAAAAAATGAAAATAAAATGGAAAAACAGTATTTTTAAGTTGCTTGAATATCACCACAGATTAACTATGCCTGACGACAATCTTAATTCTTGTTTATTTATGTAGAGTAAACTTTTACCGAAGATCTTCTGACGAGACTTTGATTATCAGAATGCCTATCGCAGCAAGCAACGCCATGAATTATGCATTTCTGGTATGATGCGATTATACCAGTCTTTATTGGATTAATGTGTCATAAATGAAACTCAACCCTGCGCAGAATGATGCGGTCCATTATGTATCAGGCCCTTGCCTAGTTTTAGCTGGTGCGGGTAGTGGAAAAACGCGAGTCATCATCAATAAAATTGCTCACCTTGTGCAAAAGTGTGGCTACCAAGCCAAAAATATCGCCGCCGTCACCTTTACCAACAAAGCTGCGCGCGAAATGAAAGAACGTGTAGCAAAATCAATGGGGCGCAAAGAAGCTAGAGGGCTTTGGATCTCGACTTTCCACACTTTAGGTTTAGAAATCATTAAGAAAGAGCATAAAGTCATTGGTTTAAAGGCTGGTTTCTCACTTTTTGATGATCAAGATACTTCGCCTTACTAAAAGAGCTTACCGAAAAAGAACTTCAAGAAGATAGGATTTATTGAAATCCCTCGCTTCTTGTATTTCCAATTGGAAAGGCGGTTTGGTGATACCTGAGCAGGCAAAAAAATAGCCAAAGGCGAACAAGAGCCGCTTTTTGCTCTATTTTATGAACGTTATGCTCAGCATATGAAAGCCTACAATGCGCTTGATTTTGATGATCTGATTTTATTGCCAACCCTATTACTGCGTAATGATGAAGCTGTTCGTCAGCGCTGGCAAAAACGCATTCAATATCTTTTGGTCGATGAATATCAAGATACCAATACCAGTCAATATGAATTAGTAAAATTGCTTGTCGGCGAGCGAGCCCGTTTTACGGTTGTTGGTGATGACGATCAATCCATTTACTCATGGCGTGGTGCAAAACCGCAAAACTTGGTTTTGCTTGGAAAAGATTTTCCAGCGTTAAAGCTGATTAAACTTGAACAAAATTATCGCTCAAGTCAGTGTATTTTACGTGCAGCCAATATTTTAATTGCCAATAACCCCCATGTTTATGACAAAGCCCTTTTCAGTGATTTGGCTTATGGTGAGCCATTAAGAGTCATTACCGTCGCCAATGAAGAGCAAGAAGCCGAGCGCGTCATAGCTGAAATTATTCGCCATAAGTTTGTTGAACGAACTAAGTATGGTGACTATGCGATTTTGTATCGAGGCAATCATCAATCGCGTTTATTTGAACGCACATTAATGGTCAACCGCATTCCCTACAAATTAAGTGGTGGCACATCCTTTTTCGCACGAGCTGAGATCAAAGATATCATGGCCTATCTGCGATTAGTGGTTAATCCAGACGACGATAATGCGTTTTTGCGAGTAGTGAACTTACCTAAGCGAGGCATTGGACCATCAACGCTAGAAAAGCTTGGTAACTTTGCTAACCATAAACATATTTCATTATTTGAAGCTATTTTTGATCCAGCCCTTAACCATGAGCTCACGCCAACGGCTGCTGGTGCTTTATATCAATTTGGCCGCTTTATCGTTGATACAGGTGAAATGGCCACCAGAGGCGAACCAATAGATGCTATTAAAACGTTAATTCGTAAAATTAATTACGAAGATTATTTATACGAAACTAGTACCAGTGCCAAAGCCGCTGAAATGCGGATGAAAAACATTTCTGAGTTATATCGTTGGGTAACAGAAATGCTTGAAGGTGATGAGCTTGATGAAGCCATGACGTTGCCAGAAGTTGTTACTCGTCTAACCCTAAGGGATATGATGGAGCGTAATAACGAAGAGGAAGGCGGCGATCAAGTACAGCTAATGACGCTTCATGCATCGAAAGGTTTGGAATTTCCCTATGTGTTTATGGTTGGCACCGAAGAGCGCATATTGCCCCATCAAACCAGCATAGATGAAGACAATGTCGATGAAGAAAGACGTTTAGCTTATGTGGGAATAACAAGAGCACAAAGAGCGTTGTGGTTTAGTATGTGCCGAGAAAGGCGACAATTTGGTGAAACCCTTCGCTGTGAACCAAGCCGCTTTTTAATGGAACTGCCGCAAGATGATTTACTTTGGGAAAATAGAATGCCAAAAGCATCACCAGAGCAGCGCATGGCAACGGGTAAGGCTAATATTTCTAACCTAAGATCCATGTTTAAAAAATAAACTAGGTATTTTGACTAAAGTCTGACTTAACATTTGGTGCTAGGGTAAAAATCTTACCGAGCACCGGACCTTGACCAAAATCAGCACCAAGTTTGGTGAACTCAGATTGTTTCTGCTTATCATCAACACCACAAACAAAACACTTTAATTCAAGGGCTATGGTTACCTGTATGCAAGCTTTTACCAATTTATAGGATTGAGGTAAGTGAATATGACCTGCAAAGGCATTATCGATTTTTATGGCTGAAATAGGCAATAAAGACAGCGTTGTTAATGCGCTAAAACTACTACCATAGCCTTCAATCCCCAGATTAACCCCAGTATTCTTTAATAATTCAAAGCCATGAAAATAATGGGATGTATCTTGAACTAGGTTTTTTTCTTTAAAAAATAAGCAAAGGGTTGCAGGCGGAATACCGCAGTTTTCAAGGCTTGCTGTAAATTCATCAAGATATTCATCATTAGTGAGATGATCACCATTTAACGCCAAGTGGATCTGCTGCGGGAAATAACTCTTCATTAGCGCTTTATATTGTTTTCCCAACAAATTGAGAGCGTAACAATCTAACTTTTTTCTAAGGTGAGCTTGTTCGGCAATCGTAGTTAATTGTAATTGTTTTATTTTACCAAGCCTTGGGTGCTCCCAGTAAAGCCGTGCTTCAATGGCATAAAGATGGTTATCCCGTAAGTGATAAATGGGTAAAAAGCGCATTTTAATATCGTTTTCATCAATGGCTTTTTTCAATTCATTCTCTAGTTGAGTATTTTTATCATCCATTGAATGTTTTAACGATGAAAATTCAGGTACATAAACAGCGTAACGTCCCTTGCCTTTAATTTTTGCTTGATACATGGCGGTATCAGCTTGGGATAATAATGTTTTGCTATTAAATTCATTAGAACTGTCAGTAATGGCAATTCCAATACTCGCACTGGTTTTTATTTGCTGGCAATTCAGTATTACAGGTTGAGATACCACATCCAAAAATCGCAATGCCACATCTTCAGCGTCTCGTTGACTGTTAATGTTATTTAGCAAAATAACAAATTCATCACCGCCAAAACGCCCAATAACATCATTGGAACGAATACATAGCTCTAACCGTCTTACGGTTTCAATTAAAAAGTGATCACCAATATGATGCCCTAGATTATCGTTGATCATCTTAAAGCCATCTAAATCAATAAATAACACTGCAAATATTGAGTTATAACGGGTTTGATGTGCTAAAGATTCATTTAAACGATCAAGAAATAGTTTTCGATTTGGTACGCCCGTTAAAACCGTCATGGGCAGCATCAAAAGCTAATTGTTGTTCTACCTTCTTACGTCTAGAGATCTCCGTCTTAAGGGCATCATTAGCCTCAAGTAAGGATTGAGTTCGCTGCTTTATTTTTATGTCTAGCAATTCATAATGCTGCAGCAAAGATTGCGCATTTTCCTTACGCTCAATGGCAGATGAAATGTGTTGGGAGACAAAGCTAATAATTCCAGATCCTTTGGGTATAACTTTTTAAGCTCACTATCGTTGTAAAGTACCAATACACCAATGATTTTATTATTGATTTTTAGGGGGGGTACCAGCCCATTGAGTTAGTTCGTCAACACAATTTAATTGTTGGGTTTGTTGATAAATTTTACCTTCAGCCACCAACTGACGTAATTCATTTTGATTTAGCAGCGCAGATCTTTGTATCGATAAAATGTATTCAACCAATCCATCTTGCTTTTGTCTTGGGTTAGGCGAAAATTTTGCCTTTAATGATGTATAAAAAGGGAAATTAATCACATTTTGATCATCTTTATCAATAATAGCGATAAAGCAATTGGCTGCGGGAATTAGCTCGTTAACCGTGCGATGTAAGTGATAGTAAAATCCCTCTTCACTCAGTTCTGAAATCGCAAGATTACTAATATTAAATAATGTTTTTTGTAATAACTCGGATTTTTGCCGTGCTTTTATTTCTTTCTGTAATTTTTGATGAGTGTCATTAAGCTGATGGGATTGGAGGGTAATCGTTTCGATTTCTTGATGATGCTTAAGTCTATTCAACATGAATTGTGTATGTTGACCAACAAAAGACATGAATGCCAATTCAGTTTGCCCAAAAGCCTTTTTAGTCATTTGGTAAGGAGCATTAGCCGAATTTTCAATATCGAGCGTATCGCTTTCATCATAACGCTGAATGACGATAACACCTTCATCGCTACTATTGGTTAGAATCGGTACGCCAAGCCACTGATTCCATGGTTCCCTTAAAATGTCGGTATCGCTATTTTGAAATAGATCTTTAAATTTTTGACGATCACAAAGAAGTGCTTCATTGCTATTTAAAACATAATCACAAAGGGTTTTATTAACTGCTAACGCGCTATCATTGATTGAAGGAAAGACAGTATCATCAGCTTTGGTAAAAAAGGGGTAATACCATAGGTGAGATTGAGGTAGTTTTAGAGCCACGAAAAAACAGCTGACATCAAATAGCTGCTCAATATATTGGTAAACACTGGAATAAAACTCATCGGGAGTTGTAACTGATGAGGTTAAATTTGAAATTGCCAATAATGCAATATCTAAATTTGAGTCCGTTGCTACTTGATTGCCAAATTCAGAAAAATGTTCAGTTTCGTTTATTCCATTATCCCGCATAAATCTAATCCATTTGAGTATTACTCGGAAATCCCTCTCCTAGGAATTACAAAGTAATGCGCTCCTTTATTATAAGCAAGCTTATTTACCAAGAAAATAGACATAAATAGGACATATTTATTACTGATTAAGCATATATCAGTCAAAACTTGAGCAAACAGTCAAAAAAGATGAAATCAGTAGTAGACGCCAGCAAAAATAAAACCTAGTATATGCCCCGCTGACAAGGCATAAGGCACCCATAGCTCAGCTGGATAGAGCGCACCCCTCCGGAGGGTGAGGCCGAGGGTTCGAATCCTTCTGGGTGCACCAGAATGGATACGAGAAGCTTTGTTAGTAAAAAAATGAAACAATGGTGGCTGTAGCTCAGTTGGTAGAGTCCCGGATTGTGATTCCGGTTGTCGTGGGTTCGAGCCCCATCAGCCACCCCATTCGTTTCAATCGTCGGTGATTAGCGCAGCCCGGTAGCGCATCTGGTTTGGGACCAGAGGGTCAGAGGTTCGAATCCTCTATCACCGACCAACTTATTCTGTAATGGTTATCTGAATATTAAAATCAGAAAACGGTTACCACAAAATTTCGGTGATTAGCGCAGCCCGGTAGCGCATCTGGTTTGGGACCAGAGGGTCAGAGGTTCGAATCCTCTATCACCGACCAAACATAAAAAAACTCGCTTATGCGGGTTTTTTTACATCCAAATTTTATTCATTCATTTTTATCTTAATTCTAACGTTTCAAAATAACTGAATTTTTACGATTCGATACCCAAGCGATTTCAATATGCCGTATTCAGATTTAGAGTTTGAGCTTTATAGAAAAACGAGGTCAAAAAAAGGATCCAATGGATCCTTTTTATTTAATATCTATATATAGGTATTAAATTTTTAACGACCATACATCGCATTAATTTCATGAGCATATTTATGGTAGATCATTTTACGCTTTAACTTCATCGTTGGCGTAATTAAACCTGATTCCATTGAGAAGGCTTCTGATAATAGCGTAAATTTCTTAATTTTTTCAAAGCCAGCAAGACTTCGTTGCATGGTTTTCAATCGAAGTTCAAAATGCTCAACCACATGACTATTGCGTAAAAGCTCTAAAGGTGACTCATAATGAAGCCCTTTCTCTTTGGCCCACTGTTCTAATGCTTCAAAGGCTGGAACAATCAGAGCAGTAACATAATTACGCGAATCTGCGACAATAGCGACTTGCTCAATGAAAGGACAACAGCTAACAGTACCTTCAACACGCTGGGGCGCAATATACTTACCATTGGATGTTTTCATTAGCTCTTTAATGCGATCGGTAATAAATAAATTACCATTAGCATCCAAGTGCCCTGCATCACCTGTTTTCAGCCAGCCATCCTCAAATGTTTCTGCTGTTTCTTGAGGCAGGTTGTAATAGCCACGCATAACCGTATCGCCGCGAACTAAAATCTCATTATCTTTACCAATTTTCACTTCAAGCTCTGGCATCACTTGCCGTTAGAGCCTAATACGCGATTGCTCAGAGTATTGCAGGTAACGGTGGCTGTGGTCTCTGTCATGCCGTAACCACATAAAACCGGTATTCCGATGGCTTGGAAGAAGCTGCTCACTTGTGGGTCTAGCGACGCACCACCGCAAGGCATAAATTTTAAACGTCCGCCTAAAATATTGCTGAGTTTTGAAAAAACCAGCTTGTTAGCCATTGAGTACTTTAATGGCAAAAGTAATGAAGATTTACTTCGGCCTTGTGACACTTCAAAGTGCTGATTACCTGTAGTTAAAGCCCACTGAAATAAACCTTGTCGAAACTTAGGCGCTTTACTAACCTTGTCCATTACGGCGCTGTATACTTTTTCTAAAAAACGCGGTACTACACACATAGTATGTGGACGAACAGCAGCAATAGCTTCCTTCACTTTATTGGTATCTTGTAGATACACATTACAGCCGCCACGGCATAAAGCGTAAAAACTCCACCCTCGCTCAAAAACATGGCTTAATGGCAAAAATGCCAATGAAACATCGCCCTCTGTAAATGAAACCGCAGCATCATGCTGACGTATCGTTGATGCAAAATTACGATAATCTAACATCACACCTTTAGGATCACCCGTGGTGCCAGATGTGTAAATCAATGTCAGTAAATCATCAAGATTAGCTGAGGCCAAGCGTTGACTTAACTCATTTGAAATTTCATTTGAGGTAACACTATTTAATAATTGATCTAACGAGTGATGATGAGGAGCTTTTAACTCAACATTACCATCAAAAACAAAAATTTGTTTTAGCGTTGGACATAACAATTCCAACTCACAAGCCATTTGATACTGCACTTGGTCATTAACAAAGATAAATTTTGCGGCTGCGTTATTAATGATATAAGCGGCCTGATCTAACGTACTTGTTGGGTATACAGGAACAACGACGCCGCGGCCTTTAAGAACAGCCACATCCGCGCAGGTCCATTGAGGGCAATTTTGAGACAAAATAACAACTTTATCTTGAATCGCCATATCTAATTCGATCAACACTTGTGACAGCTTGTTACCAATCTTTTCAAATGCTTCCCAAGTAATCGCCTGCCATGCTTTATTGGAATCAAATCCTTTAATAGCAATAGCTTTAGCTCTTGATTTAGCCTGTTTTTGTAAAAGGCTAACGATATGATACTGGTCTAAGGGCATTAATAAGATACCTAATTAAGCTTACAAGTGTTCTGATTTTTTGATTTTATCGAATGCAAATTTTTTAGCCAGTTTTTTTCGATTAACTTTGACTAATTTCACAGCGTTTTGTGCTCATCGGAGCAGGTAAATGTCAAATATCACAAAAATTGAATCATAGTATTATCAATTTTTGCTAACTATTGGTTCAATTGATCTAGTCCTTTTACATTACATGTTCATGTTTTACCTGCAAACAGAAGCCTATTGAGTCTTATTAAGCTTTAGGCTTGATTAAAATAGTCTGAAGTCTTTTTAATAATTGCTTTTTTATAAAATCCTTTCCTTGAAAACTTTTGATACACCCCCATGTTTGATAATAAGTGACTTTGGTACAAAATTAATTTATGTCACACATAATATTGACAGCTTTATAGGAGGTTATATGCGACTAGATCGTATGACCAACAAATTCCAGTTAGCGATTTCAGATGCCCAATCCTTAGCTTTAGGGCGGGATAATCAGTTTATCGAACCTGTTCACCTAATGGTGGCATTGCTGAATCAAGATTCAGGCTCTATTCATCCGCTTCTAAGCCAAGCAGGTATTAACGTCAGCTCACTTCGCTCTCTGTTAACTCAAGAATTAGAGCGCTTACCTCAGGTAGAAGGTACTGGTGGCGATGTTCAATTATCACAGTCTTTGATCAAGTTATTAAACTTGTGTGATAAGTTGGCGCAAAAACGTAAAGATAAATACATTTCTAGTGAGCTATTTGTATTAGCGGCGCTAGAAGAAAAAGGTGTGCTAGCTGATTGCTTGAAAAAAGCAGGTGCGACTAAAGATCTAATGGAAAAAACCATTGATACCATTCGAGGTGGTCAAAAGGTTGATGATCCAAATGCTGAAGATCAAAGACAAGCATTGAAAAAATACACTGTCGATTTAACTGAACGTGCAGAGCAGGGCAAAATAGATCCTGTTATTGGTCGTGACGATGAAATTCGTCGTACCATTCAAGTACTTCAGCGTCGTACTAAAAACAACCCTGTGCTTATTGGTGAGCCAGGAGTGGGTAAAACTGCGATTGTTGAAGGTTTAGCTCAGCGTATTATTAATGGCGAAGTGCCTGAAGGTATTAAAAACAAACGTGTGCTTTCCCTTGATATGGGGGCATTGATTGCAGGGGCTAAATACCGTGGTGAATTTGAAGAACGACTAAAAGCGGTATTAAATGAATTATCTCAAGAAGAAGGACAAGTGATCCTCTTTATTGATGAGCTTCATACTATGGTTGGTGCCGGTAAATCCGATGGTGCAATGGATGCAGGTAATATGTTAAAGCCCGCTCTTGCTCGTGGTGAACTACACTGCGTTGGCGCAACAACGCTTGATGAATATCGTCAATATATTGAAAAAGATGCGGCGCTTGAACGACGTTTTCAAAAGTCATTGTTGATGAGCCAAGCGTTGAAGACACCATCGCGATCTTGCGTGGTCTAAAAGAGCGTTATGAACTGCATCATCATGTAGAAATTACCGATCCTGCTATTGTTGCCGCAGCGACTATGTCACACCGTTATATTTCTGATCGCATGTTACCTGATAAAGCCATCGATTTAATTGATGAAGCGGCGTCAAGCATTCGTATGCAAATGGACTCGAAGCCTGAACCATTAGATAAGCTTGAGCGACGCACCATTCAGTTAAAACTGGAAGAGCAAGCGCTAGTTAAAGAAAGTGATGAAGCAAGTCGTAAGCGTTTAGAACATCTGCGTGAAGAGCTTGAAGAAACTGAACGTAAATATGCTGAATTAAATGAAGTTTGGTTTACTGAAAAGGCCGCTTTAGCTGGTACTCAGCATATTAAAACGGATTTAGAACAGGCTAAAATGGATCTTGAGGTTGCTCGCCGTGCGGGTGATTTAGCTCGCATGTCGGAACTTCAATATGGCCGAATTCCTGATCTAGAAAAACAGCTAGAACTTGCTTCTAAAGCTGAAACGTTAGTAATGACGTTACTTCGCAATAAAGTTACTGACACTGAAATTGCTGAAGTGCTATCAAAAGCAACAGGTATTCCTGTTTCTAGAATGATGGAAGGCGAGCGTGAAAAGCTACTGCGCATGGAAGAGTCACTTCATGAGCGCGTTATTGGGCAAAATGAAGCCGTAGATGCTGTCGCTAATGCGATTCGTCGTAGCCGCGCTGGATTATCAGATCCCGAACGTCCTATTGGTTCTTTTTTATTTTTAGGCCCAACAGGGGTAGGTAAAACCGAACTATGTAAATCTTTGGCAAAATTTTTATTTGATACTGAATCAGCCTTGGTTCGTATTGATATGTCAGAATTTATGGAAAAACACACGGTTTCTCGTTTGGTTGGTGCTCCTCCAGGATATGTTGGCTATGAAGAAGGCGGATACTTAACTGAAGCTGTTCGTCGTAAGCCTTACTCAGTTATTTTGCTCGATGAAGTAGAAAAAGCGCATCCAGATGTATTCAATATTTTACTGCAAGTATTGGATGATGGTCGCTTAACTGATGGTCAAGGTAGAACCGTTGATTTTCGTAACACATTGATAATCATGACCTCTAACTTAGGCTCTGACATTATTCAGGATAAATTTGGAACCGTAAGCTACTCAGAAATGAAAGCTGATGTAATGGAAGTGGTCAATAAATACTTCCGTCCTGAATTTTTAAACCGTATTGATGAAACCGTAGTATTTCATCCTTTGGATGCGGGACATATTAAGTATATTGCTAATATTCAGATTGATTCTCTTCGTAAACGTCTTGCAGAGAAAGATTACGGTTTAGAAGTGAGTGATGCCGCTTTAGATTTGATTGCTGAAGAAGGTTTTGATCCTGTGTTTGGTGCTCGTCCATTAAAACGTGCCATTCAACAAGAAATTGAAAATCCACTGTCACAGCGCATGCTGCGAGGTGATTTATTACCAGGCATGCCAATTAAAGTCTTGTGCGAAGATTCAAAATTAATCTTTGAACAATAATTGTACAGCTTTAGACGGTTAAATATGTAGTGGTTTTTAATTTAAACTGCTACATATTTTTTTGCTAAAGCTGAATGTTGTCAGCTGTTACTGATGGATCAATTTCCCTGCTTTTATAACCTGTGTGCAAGGGTTAGTTCCGTAGCCGTACGCTAATTCTGCGGGTGTTGTGATATCCCAAACACAAAAATCTGCTTGCATCCCTGTGGCTAAAACGCCGACCTTTTTTTCTATTCCTAAAGCTATTGCAGCATTTCGAGTGACTCCTGCTAATGCTTCTTCTGGCGTTAATCCAAATTGAGTGCAACTTAGATTAAGCATTAATAGTGTTGAGCAAAGGGGAGATGAACCTGGGTTAAAGTCACTGGCAACCACCATTGGCACTTTATATTTGCGCAGCAAATCAATAGGTGGTTTTTGAGTTTCATTTAAAAAATAAAATGCACCTGGAAGTAAAACAGCGCAAACATTATTGTCTTTTAAAACGTTTTACGCCTTCTTCATCTATATATTCTAGATGATCGGCAGATAATGCGTTTAATTTCGCTGCTAATTTTGCACCGCCTGAGTTTGAAAGCTGCTCGGCATGAATTTTAATGGGAATGTTAGCGGCCTTTGCTGCTTTTAATACTTTTTCAGTTTGATTTAAATTAAAAGCAATATTTTCACAAAAAACATCAAGGGCATCAGCAAGATTTTCTTTAATGACTTTTGGCAGCATGTCATTGATAACAAGCTCAACATAAGCATCACTATTATTTTTAAACTCTAAAGGAATAGTATGTGCGCCAAGAAAGGTGGTTTTTACATCGATATGATGATGCTTACCCAGTTCTCGCGCAACGCGAAGCATTTTGAGTTCGTTTTCAGTATCAAGCCCATAACCAGACTTTATTTCAACGGTGGTAACGCCTTCTTTAGCTAATGCATTAAGTCGTTTACGGCCTAATTCAAAAAGTGCTGCGGCACTGGCATTACGAGTAGCATTAACCGTTGAGAGAATTCCACCTCCTTGTTTTGCTATTTCCTGATAACTCATGCCATTTAGGCGCATTTCAAATTCATTAGCGCGACTGCCTGCAAAAATAAGATGAGTATGAGCATCGATTAACCCAGGTGTTACCCACGCGCCATTGCTTTTATAGATAGGTGTTGCCATAACATCAAATTCAGGTATTTGATCCCTTGAACCAATCCAAGCAATTTTATCGTCCTTTACTGCAATAACGCCGTTGAGGATTTGCCCATAGGGCGCGCCATATTCCAGCGACATTGTGGCAATATTGACATCAATCCAGAGGTGATCCCAATCCATAAAGATTCCCGTAAATAATAACTATTGCTGTCTATTATATGCTCAAGTAGGATGAGTTATAACAATTCTAAAAATTAACTTTTATTAGCCTACGAAGCTTATTGTCATTGATATAACTATAAAGTAAGGGAATAGCGTGATGGATAAAAAGCATGACCCTTTACGAAAAATAAGTGCGCCCCATGGTTCTCAACTAACCTGTAAAACGTGGTTAACGGAAGCCGTTATGCGCATGTTGATGAATAACCTTGATCCTAATGTTGCTGAAAAACCAGAAGAACTCGTGGTTTATGGAGGTATTGGACGCGCCGCCAGAAATTGGCCATGTTATGACAAAATCATTGAAGTTTTAAAACGCCTTGAAAATGACGAAACATTATTAGTTCAATCAGGCAAACCCGTTGGCGTTTTTAAAACCCACAGTGATGCGCCAAGAGTATTAATTGCTAATTCTAATTTGGTTCCTAAATGGGCTAACTGGGATCATTTTAATAAGCTCGATAAATTGGGTTTAGCCATGTATGGGCAGATGACAGCAGGCTCTTGGATTTACATAGGCAGCCAAGGCATAGTGCAAGGTACTTATGAAACCTTTGTTGCGGTGGCAAAAAAACACTTCTCAGACCAAACCCAAAATAAATGGATTTTAACTGCTGGACTTGGTGGTATGGGAGGCGCTCAGCCGCTAGCTGGTACTATGGCAGGATTTTCTGTTATTGCTTGTGAGGTCAATGAAAGGCGCATTGATTTTCGAATTAGTTCAGGATATCTAGATAAAAAAGCCCATACCCTAGATGAGGCCATTAATTTGCTAAAAAAGGCGGATGATAGAGGAGAAACTGTATCTATAGGCCTATTAGCAAATGCTGCTGATATATTTCCACAACTAGTTGAGCTAAATCTCACCCCCGATGTTGTAACCGATCAAACTTCTGCTCACGATCCTTTAAATGGTTACTTACCTAAAGGCTGGTCACTTAAAAAAGCGCAGAATATGCGCCAAAAAGATGAAAGTGCCGTTGTGCTAGCAGCGAAAGAATCGATGGCGATTCAAGTTAAAGCAATGATTGAATTACAGCGCCGAGGAGCAGCCACTTTTGATTATGGTAATAACATAAGACAAATGGCGTTTGATGTCGGTGTCACTAATGCTTTTGACTTTAAAGGGTTGTTCCCACTTATATACGTCCTCTTTTTTGTGAAGGTATAGGACCCTTTCGCTGGGTGGCATTATCGGGCGATCCTGAAGATATTTATAAAACCGATGAAAAAGTAAAAGCGTTAATTCCAGATGATCCCCATCTTCATCATTGGCTGGATATGGCAAAAGAGCGAATTCAATTTCAAGGTCTGCCCGCAAGGATTTGCTGGCTTGGATTAAAAGATCGTGCTCGCTTGGCTCTCGCTTTTAATGAAATGGTACAAAGGGATGAACTTAAAGCGCCTATCGTTATTGGTCGTGATCATTTAGATTCTGGCTCTGTGGCTAGCCCTAACCGTGAAACTGAGGCTATGCTTGATGGCTCTGATGCTATATCTGATTGGCCTTTACTTAATGCGCTACTTAATACCGCGAGTGGTGCAACTTGGGTATCTATTCATCATGGCGGCGGTGTTGGTATGGGGTACAGTCAACATTCTGGCGTGGTTATATGCTGTGATGGAACCGATGATGCGGCAAAACGAATCAAGCGTGTACTTTGGAATGATCCAGCAACAGGCGTGATGCGACATGCTGATGCGGGTTACGAAACGGCAATTTCTTGCGCTGAGCAGCAGAAACTTGACTTGCCAATGGTTAATTTTGATATAGAGAATAAATAATAATGAAGAATATTATCATTAAGCCAGGACTACTTACTTTTGCTGAATTAAGAACAATAAGCAGAGAACCCGTCACGATTGAGCTGACAAAAGATGCAAAGAACAATCTTAAATTTTGCTCTGACATGGTGCAAAGAGCAGTCAGTGAGAATCGTACTATATATGGTATCAATACAGGCTTTGGTCTTCTTGCTAACACCAAGATAGATGAAAAAGATCTGAATCTCTTACAGCACTCTATTGTTTTGTCCCATGCTGCAGGTATAGGCAAGTATTTATCGGATGATATCGTCCGCTTAATTATGGTGCTTAAGATCAATGCCCTTGCTCGTGGTTTCTCTGGCACTCGTTTGGAAGTAGTTGAGTTCTTCATGGGACTTATCCATGCAAAAGTATATCCCTGCATACCAGAAAAAGGTTCCGTGGGCGCATCGGGAGATTTAGCGCCATTAGCCCATTTATGTCTGCCTATGCTTAGTGAAGGACTTGTGCGTTATAAAGGTAAAGTAATCACTGCTAAGGAAGGATTAAAAATTGCCAAGCTCAAACCTATCAATCTCATTGCAAAAGAAGGTTTGGCACTTCTCAATGGAACACAAGTATCAACTGCATTAGGTATGGACGCCTTTTTTCAAGCTGAAGACTTGTTTGCTTCCGCTTCTGTCATTGGTGCCATGAGTGTTGAGGCTGCTATGGCAAGCCGTGAGCCTTTTGATGATCGTATTCATCTGGTTAGAGGGCATCAAGGACAAATTGATTCTGCGGCAATATTTCGTCATCTATTAGGTGAAAATTCAGAAATAAGCTTAAGTCATAAAGAATGTGAAAAGGTGCAAGATCCCTATTCTCTTAGATGCCAACCGCAAGTTATGGGCGCATGTTTAACCCAGATGCGTCACGCTGCAAAAGTATTAGTAACAGAAGCTAATGGCGTAACCGATAATCCTATCGTTTTTTATTCCAAAGAAAATCATGCGGATTTCCTATCAGGTGGTAACTTCCATGCTGAACCAGTGGCAATGGCTGCAGACAATCTAGCGTTAGCAATTGCAGAGATTGGAGCTTTAAGTGAACGCCGCACTGCATTATTAATAGATACTAATCTTTCAAAGTTGCCAGCCTTCTTAGTTAAAAATGGCGGTGTTAATTCAGGCTTTATGATGGCCCAAGTCACAGCGGCTGCATTAGCCTCAGAAAATAAGAGCCTAGCTCACCCCGCTTCAGTTGATAGTTTGCCAACGTCTGCAAACCAAGAAGATCACGTATCAATGGCAACCTATGCAGCACGAAGGCTACAAAGCATGCTGGATAATAGCCGTAATATATTAGCCATTGAATGGTTGGCTGCGGCTCAAGGTTTGGATTTTCGTCTACCTCTAAGAGCAAGTGCTTCAATAGAAGATGCAAAAGCGGTTCTTCGCAAACAAGTCGACTTTTATGACCAAGACAGATATTTTCCCCTGATATCGAAAAAGCGAATAAATTATTGGAAAAGGGTGCATTAACAGGTTATCTGCAAAATATTATGTGTTTGATGTAATCGGTTCTATGTTCTTTCATCCTAATCAATAACGCTAACTTTGACTGTTTAATACACAAAAACCGGATTAACTTGATTAAACCTGTGGGTAATCTGTGGTTTAAATGTGGTTAAATTGGATTTTGAAAAAAAACATAAAAAACTGTTAAAAAGCACTTGCATGAATTCGAAAGCTCCCTATAATGCGCATCCATCGACACGGCACAACGAACTAACCAAGCGGTTTTCGAAGTAAAGTGAAGATTGAGTTAAGTACTTAAAATAGTACTTGACGACAAACTAGGAATGCGTAGAATACGCAGCCCTAACCGATGATTAATCGGTAAATGCTCTTTAAAAATATATCAAACAATCTGTGTGGACATTCACAGTAATTGATTAAGTCGACAACGATTTAAATCAATGAAAGAAGTTCATGCAACATGCAACGTTGGTTCCTTTAAGTAGGGATTGACGAAAGACAGAATTCATTGAGCAGAAGCCATTAGTTAGAAATAAAGAGTGGGTTCGACCAAAACTTTAATTGAAGAGTTTGATCATGGCTCAGATTGAACGCTGGCGGCAGGCCTAACACATGCAAGTCGAGCGGTAACAGGAAGTAGCTTGCTACTTTGCTGACGAGCGGCGGACGGGTGAGTAATGCCTGGGAATATGCCGAGACGAGGGGGATAACAGTTGGAAACGACTGCTAATACCGCATAGTACCTACGGGTCAAAGTAGGGGAGCCTTCGGGTCCTTACGCGTCTTGATTAGCCCAGGCGGGATTAGCTAGTAGGTGAGGTAAAGGCTCACCTAGGCGACGATCCCTAGCTGTTCTGAGAGGATGATCAGCCACACTGGGACTGAGACACGGCCCAGACTCCTACGGGAGGGCAGCAGTGGGGAATATTGGACAATGGGCGCAAGCCTGATCCAGCCATGCCGCGTGTGTGAAGAAGGCCTTCGGGTTGTAAAGCACTTTCAGCGAGGAGGAAAGGTTATAAGTTAATACCTTATAGCTATGACGTTACTCGCAGAAGAAGGACCGGCTAACTCCGTGCCAGCAGCCGCGGTAATACGGAGGGTTCGAGCGTTAATCGGAATTACTGGGCGTAAAGCGTGCGCAGGCGGTTTGTTAAGCGAGATGTGAAATCCCCGGGCTTAACCTGGGAATGGCATTTTGAACTGGCAAACTAGAGTCTTGTAGAGGGGGGTAGAATTTCAGGTGTAGCGGTGAAATGCGTAGAGATCTGAAGGAATACCGGTGGCGAAGGCGGCCCCCTGGACAAAGACTGACGCTCATGCACGAAAGCGTGGGGAGCAAACAGGATTAGATACCCTGGTAGTCCACGCCGTAAACGATGTCTACTCGGAGTCTGGTGTCTTGAACACTGGGCTCCCAAGCTAACGCATTAAGTAGACCGCCTGGGGAGTACGGCCGCAAGGTTAAAACTCAAATGAATTGACGGGGGCCCGCACAAGCGGTGGAGCATGTGGTTTAATTCGATGCAACGCGAAGAACCTTACCTACTCTTGACATCCACGGAATTTTTCAGAGATGAATTAGTGCCTTCGGGAACCGTGAGACAGGTGCTGCATGGCTGTCGTCAGCTCGTGTTGTGAAATGTTGGGTTAAGTCCCGCAACGAGCGCAACCCTTATCCTTATTTGCCAGCACGTAATGGTGGGAACTCTAGGGAGACTGCCGGTGATAAACCGGAGGAAGGTGGGGACGACGTCAAGTCATCATGGCCCTTACGAGTAGGGCTACACACGTGCTACAATGGCGAGTACAGAGGGTCGCGAAGCCGCAAGGTGAAGCTAATCCCAGAAAGCTCGTCGTAGTCCGGATCGGAGTCTGCAACTCGACTCCGTGAAGTCGGAATCGCTAGTAATCGTGGATCAGAATGCCACGGTGAATACGTTCCCGGGCCTTGTACACACCGCCCGTCACACCATGGGAGTGGGCTGCACCAGAAGTAGATAGCTTAACCTTTCGGGGATGGCGTTTACCACGGTGTGGTTCATGACTGGGGTGAAGTCGTAACAAGGTAGCCCTAGGGGAACCTGGGGCTGGATCACCTCCTTACCTAAGCGACGAAATTAATACTGTCGAGTGTTCACACAGATTGTTTGATAGAAGAAAAGAACATTAAAAAAGATTGGGTCTGTAGCTCAGCTGGTTAGAGCGCACCCCTGATAAGGGTGAGGTCGGTGGTTCAAGTCCACTCTGACCCACCAAATTATTCTTAAATAAGATTGATTTGGATAATATCTTCACTTTTAATGTTTTTAACTGCTGTAATGGGGCTATAGCTCAGCTGGGAGAGCGCCTGCCTTGCACGCAGGAGGTCTGCGGTTCGATCCCGCATAGCTCCACCACTTTATCTGGAATTAAAAGTGGACACCATTACAGTTTTGGAATGGAGATGCCAAAGATAAAAATTATTTTATCTTTGGCTTTTTTAAGCCTGCTCTTTAAAAATTTGGAAAGCTGATAGTATTTCATCGAGAGATGAATACGAAAAAATTGAGTTCTCAACACATCTTTAATCAGGTGTCTTGAAATATTCTTGAACTAAGGCGGTTTCGAAAGAAACTATCAAAGTAAACCAGCTGGTTACGGTATAACTTTGGAAGAGGAAACTCATCCGGGTTGTATGGTTAAGTGACCAAGCGTATACGGTGGATGCCTTGGCAGTCAGAGGCGATGAAGGACGTGTTAATCTGCGATAAGCTGTGTCGAGCCGATAAAAGGCATTGAGATACAGATTTCCGAATGGGGAAACCCACTTGCATAAGCAAGTATCGTGTAGTGAATACATAGCTACATGAGGCGAACCCGGGGAACTGAAACATCTAAGTACCCGGAGGAAAAGAAATCAACCGAGATTCCCCTAGTAGCGGCGAGCGAACGGGGATTAGCCCTTAAGTCAGTGGGGTGTTAGTGGAACAAGCTGGGAAGCTTGGCGGCACAGGGTGATAGCCCCGTACACGAAAACTAACCATTGATGAAAACGAGTAAGGCGGCACACGTGACATGTTGTCTGAACATGGGGGGACCATCCTCCAAGGCTAAATACTCCTGACTGACCGATAGTGAACTAGTACCGTGAGGGAAAGGCGAAAAGAACCCCTGTGAGGGGAGTGAAATAGAACCTGAAACCGTATACGTACAAGCAGTGGGAGCGGTCCTTGAGACCGTGACTGCGTACCTTTTGTATAATGGGTCAGCGACTTACGTTTTGTAGCGAGGTTAAGCGAATAGCGGAGCCGTAGGGAAACCGAGTGTTAACTGCGCGTTTAGTTGCAAGGCGTAGACCCGAAACCGAGTGATCTAGCCATGGGCAGGTTGAAGGTTGAGTAACATCAACTGGAGGACCGAACCGACTAATGTTGAAAAATTAGCGGATGACTTGTGGCTGGGGGTGAAAGGCCAATCAAACTCGGAGATATCTGGTTCTCCTCGAAAGCTATTTAGGTAGCGCCTCGAGCGAATACCATTGGGGGTAGAGCACTGTTAAGGCTAGGGGGTCATCCCGACTTACCAACCCTTTGCAAACTCCGAATACCAATGAGTACTACTCGGGAGACAGACAGCGGGTGCTAACGTCCGTTGTCAAAAGGGAAACAACCCAGACCGTCAGCTAAGGTCCCAAAGTGATTACTAAGTGGGAAACGATGTGGGAAGGCTTAGACAGCTAGGATGTTGGCTTAGAAGCAGCCATCATTTAAAGAAAGCGTAATAGCTCACTAGTCGAGTCGGCCTGCGCGGAAGATGTAACGGGGCTAAGTAATCCACCGAAGCTACGGGTTTGCTAATTTATTAGCAAGCGGTAGAGGAGCGTTCTGTAAGCGGATGAAGGTGAAGGGGTAACCCACACTGGACGTATCAGAAGTGCGAATGCTGACATGAGTAACGATAAAGGGAGTGAAAAACTCCCTCGCCGAAAGACCAAGGTTTCCTGTCCAATGTTAATCAGGGCAGGGTGAGTCGACCCCTAAGGTGAGGCCGAAAGGCGTAATCGATGGGAAACGGGTTAATATTCCCGTACTTTTGCTAACTGCGATGGAGAGACGGAGAAGGCTAGGCTAGCGCGGCGTTGGTAGTCCGCGTTTAAGGTAGTAGGCGGTAGACTTAGGTAAATCCGGGTTTACATTAACGCTGAGAGCTGATGACGAGTCACTAAGGTGATGAAGTAGTTGATGCCATGCTTCCAGGAAAATCTTCTAAGCTTCAGGTTAGCAGGAATCGTACCCCAAACCGACACAGGTGGTTGGGTAGAGAATACCAAGGCGCTTGAGAGAACTCGGCTGAAGGAACTAGGCAAAATGGTACCGTAACTTCGGGAGAAGGTACGCTCCTGATGGTGATGAGACTTGCTCTCTAAGCTGTCGGGAGTCGCAGATACCAGGTGGCTGCAACTGTTTATCAAAAACACAGCACTGTGCGAACTCGCAAGAGGAAGTATACGGTGTGACGCCTGCCCGGTGCCGGAAGGTTAAATGATTGGGTTATCTTCGGAGAAGCTCATGATTGAAGCCCCGGTAAACGGCGGCCGTAACTATAACGGTCCTAAGGTAGCGAAATTCCTTGTCGGGTAAGTTCCGACCTGCACGAATGGCGTAATGATGGCCACGCTGTCTCCAGCCGAGACTCAGTGAAGTTGAAATTGCGGTGAAGATGCCGTATACCCGCGGCTAGACGGAAAGACCCCGTGAACCTTTACTATAGCTTGGCACTGAACATTGAACCTACATGTGTAGGATAGGTGGGAGACTATGAAGCATTGTCGCTAGATGATGTGGAGTCAACCTTGAAATACCACCCTTGTAGTTTTGATGTTCTAACTCTGGCCCCTGAATCGGGGTTGAGGACAGTGCCTGGTGGGTAGTTTGACTGGGGCGGTCTCCTCCCAAAGAGTAACGGAGGAGCACGAAGGTTGGCTAAGTACGGTCGGACATCGTACGGTTAGTGCAATGGCATAAGCCAGCTTAACTGCGAGACAGACACGTCGAGCAGGTACGAAAGTAGGTCATAGTGATCCGGTGGTTCTGAATGGAAGGGCCATCGCTCAACGGATAAAAGGTACTCCGGGGATAACAGGCTGATACCGCCCAAGAGTTCATATCGACGGCGGTGTTTGGCACCTCGATGTCGGCTCATCACATCCTGGGGCTGAAGTCGGTCCCAAGGGTATGGCTGTTCGCCATTTAAAGTGGTACGCGAGCTGGGTTCAGAACGTCGTGAGACAGTTCGGTCCCTATCTGCCGTGGGCGTTGGATGATTGAGGGGAGCTGCTCCTAGTACGAGAGGACCGGAGTGGACGAACCGCTGGTGTTTGGGTTGTCATGCCAATGGCATTGCCCAGTAGCTACGTTCGGAATCGATAACCGCTGAAAGCATCTAAGCGGGAAGCGAGCCCCAAGATGAGTCATCCCTAGGACTTAGAGTCCTCAGAAGGGCCGTCCGAGACTAGGACGTTGATAGGCAAGGTGTGTAAGCGTTGTGAGGCGTTGAGCTAACTTGTACTAATGACCCGAGAGGCTTAACCATACAACCCAGATGGGTTTTACTTACTCTGAAAAGAGAAAGCCTTAGTGAAGAATAAAGCATCTGATTAAAGACAGAACTCAATAGCAATGTAGAATACCCAGATGGTCGCTTAGCTCAGCTGGGAGAGCACCTCCCTTACAAGGAGGGGGTCACTGGTTCGAGCCCAGTAGCGACCACCATTTATTTAAATGTTTTACAGCTTTTCAAATTTCCAATTTTGTCTGGTGACAATAGCATTGTGGCACCACCTGATCCCATTTCGAACTCAGAAGTGAAACGCAATCGCGCCGATGGTAGTGTAGGGTTTCCCTATGTGAGAGTAGGTCATCACCAGACGCCTAATTTAATATTTATCTTATATAGATAATATTGCTGATATGGCTCAGTCGGTAGAGCGCATCCTTGGTAAGGATGAGGTCCCCAGTTCGATTCTGGGTATCAGCACCAGTATACGCTTTTGAGCGAACAGTTTTGTTTGGAAACAATAGCATTGTGGCACCACCTGATCCCATTTCGAACTCAGAAGTGAAACGCAATCGCGCCGATGGTAGTGTAGGGTTTCCCTATGTGAGAGTAGGTCATTTCCAAACGCCAAATTAACGAATAAGCCTCTACAGAAATGTAGGGGCTTTTTTGTTTTTTTGCGTTACAAGGTACAATCAGCAAACTCTATCTTGATTGCACTTTTAAATATGCCTGACCATCTTTCCAAACAAACTCCTTGTTCTTTAAAACGTTTTAATACCTTTGGCGTTGATTATCTATGTGATGACTTGCAACTAATTGAAAAGGCAGTAGAACTTTATGAACTGCGCAAAAAAACAGATATGCCATTGTTGATTTTAGGTGGTGGTAGTAATGTGCTTTTTACTGAAAACTTTAAAGGCACAATTACTGTTATTAATTCAAAAGGGATTAAGGTTACGCAAGATAATGATTTTTATTATCTCACTGTTGCGGCAGGGGAAGATTGGCATTCGTTGGTTAAGTTTTCTTTGACTAATAATATGCCAGGTTTAGAAAATTTAGCGTTAATACCAGGAACCGTTGGAGCGGCTCCTATTCAAAACATTGGTGCCTATGGCACTGAATTTTGCGATGTGTGCCATTGGGTGACATATTTTGATTTGAATACGAGTGAAACTGTCACTTTATCAGCTGATAAGTGTTTGTTTGGTTACCGTGAATCGATTTTTAAAACTCAATTGAAAGATAGCGCAGTGATTACCTCTGTGGGCATTAAGCTTGCTAAAAATTGGCGACCAAATTTATCCTATGGTCCACTACATCATTTTGATCCTCAAAAAGTGTCTGCTACTGATATTTTTAATCTGGTTTGTCAGCTTCGTGAACAAAAATTGCCGAATCCCAAAGTGCTTGGAAATGCGGGAAGCTTTTTTAAAAACCCTATAGTTGAAGCAAGTGCTTTTATGACGCTAGCACAACAATATTCTAATATTGTTGGCTATGCATTGGCTGATGGTCGGATGAAGCTAGCTGCAGGATGGCTTATTGAGCAAGCTGGATTAAAAGGATTTATTCTTGGTAAGGCTGGGGTACATCAAGAGCAGGCGTTAGTACTGGTTAATTTAGGGGGTGCAAGTGGCACTGATATTGCCAAACTTGCTTTTCATATTATCAATGTAGTCAATAATAAATTTAACGTTGTTTTAGAGCCTGAGCCACGAATTATTGGTAAATATGGTGAAGTAACACTTAACGATGTTATTGCTAAAGGGATTTTGTAATTTTAAAAGCGACGTGAATTCTCGTCTATTCTTCCTTGAACAGTTGATTCACGTTTTAAATTTTTAATATCTAAGATTATTTTCTAAGATGCACATGGCTAATTAAATGCTCGTGGCTTTTTTGCAAAATTAAATTTGCTCTATCTTTGGTTGGCAAAATATTTTGCACTAAATTCGGTTGGTTGATGCTATCCCAGATCCCTGATGCGGTTTGTTTCGCTTGTGAGTCTGTTAGCTTAGCAAAATGATGGAAGTATGAGTCTTTGTTGCTAAAAGCACCACTTCTGAATTTCAAAAATCTATCTATATACCACAGTTTTAATAATGTTTCATTGGCATCCACATAAATTGAGAAATCGACAAAGTCAGAAACAAAGGCTTTTTATTTTCGGATAATGAATCATTACCGCTTTGAAGCACATTAAGTCCCTCTAAAATTAAAATATCGGGTTGTCTAATGGTTTGTACATCTTGGCAACGATCATAAGTGATATGAGAGTATAGCGGCACAGAGACATTTTCTTGCCCTGATTTTAGTGCTGAAATCACATCAAGTAGCATTTTAGTGTCATAGCTTTCAGGAAAGCCTTTGCGATGCAGTACGTTTTTCTTTTTTAAAGTTTCCAGTGGATAAAGAAAACCGTCTGTAGTGACGAGATCAACTTTGGGATGTTCTGGCCAGCGTTGTAGCAAAGTCTGCATGATACGAGCGGTAGTGCTTTTACCAACGGCAACACTACCTGCAATACTGATAATGTATGGCCCTTCTGTGGGCCTTTGCTTTAAAAACTCACTTAACACTAAGCCTCTTTGTTGCTTTGAACCAACAATGAGATTTAATAATCGGCTTAAAGGCAGATAAATATCAGTGACTTCTGCAAGAGATATTTTTTCATTAATGCCTTTTAAACTCTGAAGCTCAGCTTCATTCAGTGTCAGCGGCACGGCATTTCTTAAATGTGACCACTTTTCTCGCGCAAAACTCAGATACAAAGATTGTTGTATAGCATTATTTGTAATCATTAAATCTCATTGCTGTTCATCACTGCTTATGGCTTCGCACACTACACTAACAAAAGAATGCTCTCAACAATTCTTAATAATAAGCAGTTATTACAAATGTGCTTCTTACAACTAATCGAAGGAAGTTTGTCCAGAATTATGATTTTTAGGATAAAAAACAACATTTAACACTTTTTTTAAAGAAAGTTGAATTTTTCTATTGCACTCCTGCCAACATTTCCCTAATATCCGCTACCGAAATGACACGCCGGCATAGCTCAGTTGGTAGAGCAACTGACTTGTAATCAGTAGGTCCCGAGTTCGACTCTTGGTGCCGGCACCATTTCGCGGAGGGGTTCCCGAGTGGCCAAAGGGATCAGACTGTAAATCTGACGGCTCAGCCTTCGAAGGTTCGAATCCTTCTCCCTCCACCATTTTCCTAGGTTTAGGTAGCCTAAGTTAGGATGCGCGGGCATCGTATAATGGTATTACTCCAGCCTTCCAAGCTGATAACGCGGGTTCGATTCCCGCTGCCCGCTCCAAATTTGCTGATTAAGGCTCGAAAAGAAGAGCGCATCCTTAGATGGATATGGTCGGCAGTATTGAGTCTGCCTAATCAGTAATTGATAAATCCTTATCTAGCTTCTTCAACCTAAAATAAAAATTAATCGATTCGATTGCATTTATGCATCGGATTTTTTCTTATATGCAGGTTTTCATCACCAAGACTCTTGGATTGAGGCAATACCATGGCAAAAGCTAAATTTGAACGTAACAAACCTCACGTAAACGTGGGCACCATCGGTCACGTTGACCATGGTAAAACTACTCTGACTGCTGCTATCTCTCACGTACTGTCTAAGACTTACGGTGGTGAAGCACGTGATTTCGCACAAATCGATAACGCTCCAGAAGAGCGTGAGCGCGGTATTACTATTAATACTTCTCACATCGAGTACGATACTCCTGCACGTCACTATGCACACGTTGACTGCCCAGGCCACGCTGACTATGTTAAAAACATGATCACTGGTGCTGCACAGATGGACGGCGCGATTTTAGTAGTTGCTTCTACTGACGGTCCAATGCCACAGACTCGTGAGCACATTCTGCTTTCTCGTCAGGTTGGCGTACCTTACATCATCGTGTTCATGAACAAGTGTGACATGGTTGATGATGAAGAGCTTTTAGAATTAGTTGAGATGGAAGTGCGTGAACTTTTATCTGAATATGATTTCCCAGGTGATGACTTACCAGTTATCCAAGGCTCTGCACTTAAAGCCCTTGAAGGCGATGCAGCATGGGAAGGTAAAATTCTCGAATTGGCTGAAGCACTGGATTCTTATATCCCTGAGCCTGAGCGTGACATCGATAAGCCATTCTTGCTACCTATCGAAGACGTATTCTCAATTTCTGGCCGTGGTACAGTAGTAACAGGTCGTGTTGAGCGCGGTATCGTTAAAGTGGGTGATGAAGTTGAAATCGTTGGTATCAAAGATACTACACGTACAACTTGTACTGGCGTTGAAATGTTCCGTAAGCTGCTTGACGAAGGTCGTGCAGGTGAGAACTGTGGTGTACTTCTACGAGGTACTAAGCGTGATGAAGTTGAGCGTGGTCAAGTATTGGCTAAGCCAGGTACTATCACTCCTCACACTACTTTTGAATCAGAAGTTTATGTTCTGTCAAAAGACGAAGGTGGACGTCACACTCCATTCTTCAAAGGCTACCGCCCACAGTTCTACTTCCGTACAACTGACGTAACGGGTACTGTTGAATTGCCAGAAGGCGTTGAAATGGTAATGCCTGGTGACAACATTAAGATGGTTGTTACTTTGATTCACCCAATCGCGATGGACGACGGTTTACGTTTCGCTATTCGTGAAGGTGGCCGTACAGTTGGTGCTGGTGTTGTAGCTAAAATCATCGCTTAATTATTGATATATTTATCTTTGATTATTAGTGAATAAGAAAAGGAGGCATTTGTCTCCTTTTTTGCTATCTTGAAATGCAGGTTTTGTAGATTGGGATAGAAAAAATGTATTTCTCTGGGGAGACAAATGGAGTGATCTTGCTTAGCTAGCTGAATAAGAATACAATCTACAGTCGATTTTTACCCCGAACTTGAGCTTTTGGATCTAAAGTTGAGTTTGGCGAAGTAGGCAGATTGGGCTTAATATAATTCCTGTATAAAAAGCGAATGAATAACTAAGCTCAAATCGTGATGATGAACGGAATTAACCGATGACAACTAATACTGAAAGCCAAGGAAACTCTTGGATATCGTGAAGTGGGGGCTAGCAATTATTTTGTTGGCTGCTGCTGTTATTGGCAATCAAATGTATAGCGATCAAAGTGTACTTGTTCGCGCTATAGCAGTTATTGTTACATTTGTGATTGCTGGAGTGATTGCTTTACAGACTGCTAAGGGTAAAGCGGCTTTGGAATTTGCCAGAGAATCACAAATCGAAGTACGTAAGGTCGTTTGGCCTACTCGACAAGAAGCGTTTAAACACAACGTTTATTGTACTTGCTGCAACAGGTATTCTGGCTCTGATCCTATGGGGCCTAGATGCGGTATTGCTGCGAATTGTCAACTTCATAACAGGCGTATAGGCAACCCATGAGTCAAGTAGAAGCTAAAAAAAGATGGTATGTAGTTCAGGCATTCTCTGGCTATGAAGGCCGTGTATGCAAGTCACTTATCGAGCATATTAAAATGCACGCCATGGAAGAATTCTTTGGCGAAATTCTTGTTCCTACCGAAGAAGTGGTAGAAATGAGAGCCGGTCAGCGACCGTAAAAGTGAACGTAAATTTTCCCTGGCTACGTATTAGTACAGATGGAAATGAACGATCAAAGCTGGCACTTGGTTAAAAGCATTCCTCGCGTAATGGGCTTTATTGGTGGTACGTCTGATCGCCCTGCACCTATTTCTGATAAAGAAGCTGAAGCGATATTGCAGCGACTACAAGAAACTGTTGAGTCTCCGTCACATCGTATTATGTTTGATCCTGGCGAAGTATTACTTGTCGTTGGTGGTCCTTTTGCTGACTTTGAAGGTACAGTAGAAGAAGTGGATTATGAAAAAAGCCGCTTAAAACTTTCAGTATCAATTTTCGGACGTGCTACACTGTCGAACTTGATTTTGATCAAGTCGAGAAAAAGTGATTAATTAAAAAGCAAAATCTGTTTGGCAACGGTTGCGGATTCATTTATAATCCGCAACCGTTGTTTTTCGTTCTGGGGAGCAGTCTGCCTGTGGCAGGTTAGCGTTTGAACCCATACTTGAGGAAATTGTCTCATGGCAAAGAAAATTGAAGCTTATATTAAGCTACAAGTAGCAGCCGGTGCTGCAAACCCGTCTCCACCAGTTGGTCCAGCTTTGGGTCAAAAGGGTGTGAACATCATGGAATTCTGTAAAGCATTCAATGCTCGTACTGAAAAGTTCGAAAAAGGCATGCCAATTCCAGTTATTATCACTGTATATAACGATCGTTCTTTCACTTTTGAAACTAAGACTCCACCTGCATCATTCTTACTGCTTAAAGCAGCTGGTTTGAAGTCAGGCTCTGGCCGTCCTAACACTGAAAAAGTGGGTACTATCAAGCGTAGCGCTGTTCAGGAAATTGCTGAAACTAAAGCCGCTGATATGACTGGTGCTGATGTTGAAGCGATGACTCGCTCAATCGAAGGTACTGCACGTTCAATGGGTTTGGTAGTAGAGGACTAATACAATGGCAAAGTTGACTAAACGCATGCGCGTAATCCGCGAAAAAGTAGATGGAACTAAAAGCTACGAAATCAATGAAGCTGTTGCTCTGTTAAAAGAACTAGCTACTGCTAAGTTTGTTGAGAGTGTTGACGTTTCTGTAAATTTAGGCGTTGATCCTCGTAAATCAGATCAAAACGTTCGTGGTGCCACTGTTTTACCAAACGGTACTGGTCGTGATGTTCGTGTTGCTGTATTCACCCAAGGTGCAAACGCAGAAGCAGCTAAAGAAGCTGGTGCTGAGTTAGTAGGTATGGATGAGTTGGCTGCACAAATTAAGGCTGGCGAAATGAACTTCGACGTAGTAATTGCATCTCCTGATGCGATGCGCGTAGTTGGTCAATTAGGTCAAATCTTAGGCCCACGTGGTCTGATGCCTAACCCTAAAACTGGTACTGTAACGCCTAACGTTGCTGAAGCGGTTAAAAATGCTAAAGCTGGTCAAGTTCGTTACCGTACTGACAAGAACGGTATCATTCACACTACCATCGGTAAAGTGAACTTTGAAACCGCTCAACTGAAGGAAAACCTTGAAGCGCTTATCGCAGCATTAGTTAAGGCTAAGCCTGCATCAGCTAAAGGTATTTACCTGAAGAAATAAGCATCTCTACCACTATGGGTGCAGGTGTTGCTATCGACCAAGGTACTTTGGTTAAAGCATAAGTTTTACAAGGTGCGTACCTTAGTTTATAATGCGCGCACTTTTGTGGGTTGAAGTCTACTTTTTCCTTTTAGGAATTAAAGATAGATTTCCATCCAAGACCGTAGGTGTTCACTTATAGTGGACTTAATCTCCTGCGTAGATGGTGTCAGGCCCCAGTTTAGATTTTTTCTGCTGGAAATCTGCACCGCAAGTTGCTAATCACATAAGTATTAGCAGGTAAATACTAGGATTATCCTAGGTAGAATCCAGGAGTAAAGCCAATGGCATTAAGACTCGAAGACAAAAAAGCAATTGTTGCTGAAGTCAACGAAGCTGCCAAAGGTGCACTTTCTGCAGTTGTTGCTGATTCACGTGGCGTAACTGTAGGTGCGATGACCTCTTTGCGTAAAACTGCCCGTGCAAACGGTGTGTTCGTAAAAGTAGTACGTAACACATTAGCGCGTCGTGCAGTTGAAGGTACCTCTTTTGAGTGCCTTGGCGAAGTGTTCACTGGCCCAACTTTGATTGCATTCTCTAACGAGCACCCAGGTGCCGCAGCACGTCTTTTAAAAGACTTTGCTAAAGAGCAAGCATTATTTGAAGTTAAAGGTGCAGCTTTTGAAGGGGAATTTATCCCTGCAGCTCAAATTGATCGTTTAGCAAAACTGCCAACTTACGAAGAAGCACTGGCTCAGTTCATGATGACTTTGAAAGAAGCATCAGCTGGCAAGTTCGTTCGTACTCTGGCCGCATTGCGCGATCAAAAAGAAGCAACCGCCGCTTAATTTTAAGCTGGTTGCTTAATAAAATTGAATTCAGAACAGTAGGAAATATTTCTTATGTCTATCACTAAAGACCAAATGTTAGAAGCCTTTGCAGAAATGTCTGTAATGGAAGTTGTTGAACTGATTGAAGCTATGGAAGAGAAGTTTGGCGTGTCTGCTGCTGCTGCTGTAGTATCTGGCGGAGCTGAAGCTGCTGTTGCTGAAGAGCAAACAGAGTTCAACGTTATGCTGACTAACCACGGCGTAAACAAAGTTGCTGTTATTAAAGCACTACGTAGCGCAACTGGCCTAGGTCTGAAAGAAGCTAAAGCTATGGCTGAATCTGCTCCAGTAGCAGTTAAAGAAGCTATCTCTAAAGAAGAAGCTGACGCTCTTAAAGCTGATTTAGAAGCAGCTGGTGCTGAAGTTGAAATCAAATAGGCTCTTGTAGCTTATAACACCTAGTGCTATTCTAGGTGGAGGCTGGCGGTTTTTTTGACCGTCGGCCTTTTTTGCGCTGTAAGTAATGGCGATTTTTTCACCGTTTGTCGCCTGAAGTTGCAGTTCCTAACAGTGATTATTGGTTAGGTTCTTGCCATCAACGGTGATGGGCAAACGTGCTGTTTCAATCAAGTGATTGTTTCAGTCTTGGTCACATCTCGTAAGCAGAGGAAACCCATGGTTACTCCTATTCTGAAAAGAAGCGTATTCGTAAAGACTTTGGTAAACGTCCAAAGGTATTGGATATCCCTTACCTATTGTCTATTCAGTTAGACTCTTTCAAGAAATTCACCGATCAAGACCCTACTGGTGAGCGTGGTTTTGAAGCCGCTTTCCGTAGCGTTTTTCCCATCAAGAGCTTTTCTGGTAATTCTGAGCTGCAGTATGTTAGCTACAAACTCGGTGAGCCTGTTTTTGATGTGAAAGAGTGTCAAATTCGCGGTGTAACGTATTCTGCCCCGTTGCGCGTTAAGCTGCGTATGGTGTTATATGACCGTGAAGCGGCTCCTGGCACTGTAAAAGATATTAAAGAGCAAGAAGTCTACATGGGGGATATCCCTCTAATGACTGATAATGGTACCTTTGTCATTAACGGTACTGAGCGTGTAATTGTGTCTCAATTACATCGTAGCCCTGGTGTGTTCTTTGACCATGACCGTGGTAAGACACATTCATCAGGCAAAGTGCTTTATAACGCACGTGTTATTCCTTACCGTGGCTCTTGGTTGGACTTTGAGTTCGATCCAAAAGACGCGTTATTTGTACGTATTGACCGTCGCCGTAAATTACCTGCGACTATTATGTTACGTGCACTAGACTTCTCTTCTCAGGAAATTCTTGATATTTTCTTTGAACGTGTTGAGTTCAAAGTTAAAAAAGATGCTTAGTAATGAAGCTTATTCCTGAGCGTCTTCGCGGCGAAACTGCAAGTTTCGATATTAAAGATCGCGAAGGAAGCCTGTTGGTTGAAAAAGGCCGCCGTGTTACGGCAAGGCATATTCGTCAGCTAGATAAGACTGACACCACAGAACTTGAAGTACCTGTTGAATATATCGTCGGCAAGATTGCTGCACAAGACTATATCGATCCTGATACAGGCGAAGTGCTTGTTACTGCAAACAGCGAGTTGAGCTTAGAAAACCTAGCTCAGTTGTCTTTATGTGGCATCAAAAAAGTTAGCACACTTTATATAAACGAACTTGATCACGGCGCTTACATTTCAGACACATTACGTATTGATTCTACTACTAACCGCTTAGAAGCCTTAGTTGAAATCTATCGTATGATGCGTCCTGGTGAGCCACCAACCAAGGATGCTGCTGAAGGATTGTTCCAGAACTTGTTCTTCAGCGATGATCGTTATGATTTATCTAAAGTCGGTCGTATGAAGTTTAACCGTCGTCTAAGTATTGATGACGATGAAGGCACTGGCATATTATCTAAAGAAGACATCGTTGCAGTAATGAAAAACATCATTGCTATTCGTAACGGTTTCGATGATGTCGATGATATTGACCATTTGGGTAACCGCCGTATTCGCTCTGTTGGCGAAATGGCTGAAAACCAATTCCGTGTTGGTCTCGTTCGTGTTGAGCGTGCTGTTCGTGAGCGTCTATCTTTAGGCGATCTGAATGAGCTAATGCCACAGGATCTTATCAATGCTAAGCCTATTTCTGCGGCAGTGAAGGAGTTCTTCGGCTCTTCTCAGTTGTCACAGTTTATGGATCAGAACAACCCACTTTCAGAAGTGACTCACAAGCGTCGTATCTCAGCGTTAGGCCCTGGTGGTTTGACTCGTGAACGTGCAGGCTTCGAAGTACGTGACGTTCACCCAACTCACTACGGTCGTTTATGCCCAATTGAGACCCCTGAAGGTCCAAACATTGGTTTGATTAACTCGCTGGCTACTTTTGCGCGTACCAACTCTTACGGCTTCTTAGAAACACCATACCGTAAAGTGATTGATGGCATAGTAACTGATGAAGTTGAGTACCTATCTGCTATTGAAGAAGGCCGTTATGTAGTTGCTCAGGCAAACATCTCTGTCGACGAAAATGGTCTTATTATTGAAGAACAAGTGGCTTGTCGTCATAAGGGTGAAGCAACCTTTATGCGTGCTGCTGATATTCAGTATATGGATGTGTCACCACAACAGATTATTTCTGTTGCTGCTTCTTTGATTCCATTCTTAGAGCATGATGACGCGAACCGTGCATTGATGGGTGCGAACATGCAACGTCAGGCCGTACCAACACTTAGATCTGAAAAGCCTCTAGTTGGTACTGGTATTGAACGTGTATTAGCTGTGGACTCTGGTGTTGTTGTCGCTGCTAAACGTGGTGGTTTTGTCGATTACGTTGATGCTGGCCGTATCGTTGTTAAAGTCAACGAAAATGAACTTCGTCCAGGTGAAGCAGGTATTGATATCTATAACCTGACTAAGTACACACGCTCTAACCAGAATACTTGTATTAACCAACGTCCTTGTTGTTCTGTTGGTGATCCAGTAGTTCGTGGTGATGTGTTGGCTGATGGTCCGTCAACAGACTTAGGTGACTTGGCTCTTGGTCAAAACATGCGCGTGGCATTTATGCCATGGAACGGTTATAACTTTGAAGACTCGATTTTAATTCCGAGCGTGTTGCTCAAGACGACCGTTTCAGTACGATTCACATTCAGGAACTTTCTTGTATCGCTCGTGATACTAAGCTTGGATCTGAAGAAATCACTGCTGATATTCCAAACGTAGGTGAGTCTGCTCTGTCTAAACTAGACGAGTCAGGCATCGTTTACATTGGTGCTGAAGTAAAAGGCGGCGACATTCTGGTTGGTAAGGTAACACCAAAAGGTGAAACTCAGCTGACACCAGAAGAGAAGTTGCTCCGAGCTATTTTCGGTGAAAAAGCATCAGACGTTAAAGATAGCTCTTTACGTGTACCTAACTCTGTTAAAGGTACCATCATCGACGTTCAGGTATTTACCCGTGACGGCGTTGAAAAGACAAGCGTGCTCTTGAAATCGAAGAAATGCATGTTGCTGAAGCTCGTAAAGATCTGACTGAAGAGTTTAAGATTTTAGAGGACGGTGTATTAGGCCGTGCTCGTAACTTGCTTTCAATAGCTGGTTTTTCTGAAGAAAAGTTAGCTGATATTCCTCGTAAAGAATGGCTTATCCAAGTCATTGATGACGAAGGAAAGCAGACTGAACTTGAACAGTTAGCTGAGCAAGCTGAAGAGCTGAAAGCTGACTTTGACAAGAAGTTTGATATCAAACGCCGTAAGATCACTCAAGGTGATGATTTAGCACCAGGTGTACTAAAGATTGTTAAAGTGTATTTAGCAGTTAAACGTACTATCCAGCCAGGTGATAAAATGGCGGGTCGTCATGGTAACAAGGGTGTGATCTCTAAGATCTGTCCTATTGAAGACATGCCACACGATGAAAAGGGTAACCCTGTTGATATCGTACTAAACCCGCTCGGTGTACCATCTCGTATGAACATCGGTCAGGTACTTGAAGTTCACTTAGGTGCTGCATGTAAAGGTATCGGTAATCGCATCAATGAAATGCTTGAAGAACAGCGTGAACTTGCTGAACTTCGTGAATACATTAAAAAGGCCTATGCCTTAGGTGATGGTTTACAGCAAAAAGTTGATATTGATTCTTTCACTGATGACGAAGTCATGCGCTTAGCCTCTAACCTGAAAACAGGTTTACCGATTGCAACGCCTGCATTCGATGGCGCTAAAGAGAAAGAAATCAAAGAAATGCTAGAGCTTGCAGGCTTACCAACATCTGGTCAGCTTAAGCTTTATGATGGCCGTACTGGTAATCAGTTTGAGCGTGAAGTAACCGTAGGTTACATGTACATGCTGAAATTGAACCACTTGGTTGATGACAAAATGCACGCCCGTTCTACTGGTTCGTACAGTTTGGTTACTCAGCAGCCTCTTGGTGGTAAAGCGCAGTTTGGTGGTCAGCGTTTCGGTGAGATGGAAGTGTGGGCACTTGAAGCATATGGCGCAGCTTATACGCTTCAAGAAATGCTTACTGTTAAATCTGATGACGTCAACGGTCGTACACAAATGTATAAGAATATCGTTGATGGCAACCATCATATGCAGCCTGGCATGCCTGAATCTTTCAACGTACTGTTGAAGGAAATTCGTTCTCTAGGTATCAACATTGAGCTTGACCAAGGGTAACGCGCGGTCCTAGGACTCGTTGGCAACATGGTGCTCCGCAAAAGCGGAGCACCATGTTTAACTCCTTCAGGAGAGAAACGTGAAAGACTTATTAAAGTTTCTGAAACAGCAAAGCAAGACTGAAGAATTTGAAGGCATCAAAATCGGTTTAGCATCGCCGGATTTGATCCGTTCTTGGTCATTTGGTGAAGTTAAGAAGCCTGAAACCATTAACTACCGTACTTTCAAACCTGAACGTGAAGGTTTGTTCTGTGCGCGTATTTTTGGTCCAGTTAAAGATTACGAATGTTTGTGCGGTAAATACAAGCGTTTAAAGCACCGTGGTGTGATCTGTGAAAAGTGTGGCGTAGAAGTTACCCAGACTAAAGTACGCCGTGAGCGTATGGGCCATATTGAACTGGCAAGCCCAGTTGCACACATTTGGTTCTTGAAATCACTGCCATCCCGTATCGGTTTGATGCTGGATATGACATTACGTGACATCGAGCGCGTATTGTACTTTGAATCATTCGTTGTGATTGAGCCTGGGATGACCAGTCTTGAGCGCGGTCAAATGCTAACAGAAGAAACTTATCTGGATGCACTTGAAGAATACGGCGATGAATTTGAAGCCAAGATGGGTGCTGAAGCGGTATTAGAACTGCTTAGAGCTATCGATCTTGAAAAAGAAATTGAAATGATGCGCGAAGAATTGCCATCAATCAATTCTGAAACTCGTCGTAAGAAAGTCACTAAGCGTTTAAAACTTATTGAAGCTTTCTATCACTCTGGCAACAAGCCTGAGTGGATGATTTTGAAAGTATTGCCAGTACTACCACCTGATCTACGTCCATTAGTGCCGTTAGATGGTGGCCGTTTTGCAACGTCAGATCTAAACGATTTATATCGCCGCGTGATCAACCGTAACAACCGTTTGAAGCGTCTTTTAGACTTAGCTGCTCCTGATATCATCGTACGTAACGAAAAGCGTATGTTGCAAGAATCAGTTGATGCACTGCTTGATAACGGTCGTCGTGGTCGTGCGATTACAGGTTCTAACAAGCGTCCGCTTAAATCTTTGGCCGATATGATCAAAGGTAAGCAAGGTCGTTTCCGTCAGAACTTGCTTGGTAAGCGTGTAGATTACTCTGGTCGTTCGGTAATTACCGTAGGTCCTACTTTACGTTTACATCAGTGTGGTCTTCCTAAGAAGATGGCACTTGAACTATTCAAACCATTTATCTATGGCAAGTTAGAAGGTCGTGGTTTAGCTACCACAATCAAAGCTGCTAAGAAAATGGTAGAGCGTGAAGTGGCAGAAGTTTGGGATGTTTTGGATGAAGTTATCCGTGAACACCCAGTGATGCTTAACCGTGCGCCAACACTTCACCGTCTTGGTATTCAGGCGTTTGAACCTGTACTGATTGAAGGTAAAGCGATTCAGCTGCATCCACTTGTTTGTGCGGCATACAACGCTGACTTCGATGGTGATCAGATGGCTGTTCACGTACCGCTAACACTGGAAGCCCAGTTAGAAGCGCGTGCGTTGATGATGTCAACTAACAACATTTTGTCACCAGCAAACGGTGAGCCTATTATCGTTCCTTCTCAGGACGTGGTATTAGGTCTGTACTACACCAGCCGTGAAAAAGTAAACGGCAAAGGTGAAGGGATGGCATTTGAATCTGTAGCAGAAGCTGAAAAAGCTTACCGCACAGGTCATGTTGAATTGCACTCTCGCGTAAAAGTACGTATTACCGAAACGCAAATTGATGAAAATGACGAACGTCATTTAGTTCGTCGTATCGTTGACACTACCGTTGGTCGTTCATTGTTATCAATGATTTTGCCAGCAGGCATGTCATTTGACTTAGTTAACCAAGATATGGGTAAGAAGCAGATCTCTAAGCTGCTGAACACTTGTTATCGTCAACTAGGCTTGAAAGATACCGTTATTTTTGCTGATCAATTAATGTATACCGGTTTCCACTATGCAACTATTTCTGGTGCCTCGGTGGGTATCAATGACATGGTTATTCCTGACGAAAAGTACACTTTAGTTGCTGAAGCAGAAGCTGAAGTACTTGAAATTCAGGAACAGTTCCAGTCTGGTTTGGTTACCGCTGGTGAGCGTTATAACAAGGTTATCGATATCTGGGCTCGTACTAACGAGAAAGTATCTAAAGCTATGATGGAAAACCTGTCTTTTGAGACAGTGATTAACCGTGATGGCGAAGAAGAGCAACAGAAGTCATTTAACAGCATCTACATGATGGCCGACTCTGGTGCGCGTGGTAGTGCCGCTCAGATCCGTCAGCTTGCTGGTATGCGTGGTCTGATGGCAAAACCAGATGGTTCTATCATCGAAACACCGATCGTAGCAAACTTCCGTGAAGGTTTGAACGTACTTCAGTACTTCATCTCAACTCACGGTGCTCGTAAAGGTTTGGCTGATACGGCACTTAAGACAGCAAACTCTGGTTACTTGACTCGTCGTCTTGTTGACGTTGCCCAAGACTTAGTTGTTATTGAAGATGACTGTGGAACCTATGAAGGTCTAGTCATGAAGCCACTGATTGAAGGTGGTGACGTGGTTGAACCATTACGTGAACGCGTATTGGGTCGTGTAGTTGCACAAGATGTATTCTACCCAGGCACTGATAAGATTCTAGCGCCGCGTAATACATTGTTAGACGAAGCATGGTGTGACAAGTTAGAAGTAGAAAGTGTTGACGAAATTATCGTTCGCTCTGTAATTACTTGTGATACTGACTTTGGCGTTTGTGCTAACTGTTACGGTCGTGATTTGGCCCGTGGTCATATCATTAACCACGGTGAAGCTATCGGTGTTGTTGCTGCTCAGTCAATTGGTGAGCCAGGAACACAGTTAACGATGCGTACCTTCCACATCGGTGGTGCGGCGTCTAGAGCTTCTGCTGAAAACAATGTTCAGGTTAAGAATGCGGGTATTCTGAAACTGCACAATGCAAAATACGTAACAAACCACGATGGTAAGCTCGTTATCGTATCACGTTCATCTGAACTTGCGATTATCGATGATTTAGGTCGTGAGAAAGAGCGTTACAGAGTGCCTTACGGTACTGTGCTTGAATCACATGATGACGCCAACGTTGAAGCTGGACAGGTTATCGCAAACTGGGATCCACACACTCACCCAATCATCACTGAAGTGGCGGGTTTTGTGAAATTCCAAGATATGATTGATGGCGTGACCATGACAACTCAAACAGATGAGTTGACGGGTTTGTCTTCAATTGTAGTATTGGATGTTGGTCAACGTTCGTCTGCGGGTAAAGAAATGCGCCCAATGATCCGTCTAGTTGATGAAAACGGTAACGATCTGAAGATTCCAGGTACAGAAGTGCCTGCACAATACTTCTTGCCTGGTCATGCGATTGTGAACTTGCAGGATAACGCTCAGATTCGAGTGGGTGATGCGTTAGCGCGTATTCCACAAGAATCATCTAAAACACGTGATATTACCGGTGGTCTTCCACGGGTTGCTGACTTGTTTGAAGCGCGTAAGCCTAAAGAGCCTGCAATTTTGGCTGAAGTGAGTGGTACTATTTCATTCGGTAAAGAAACCAAAGGCAAGCGCCGTTTGGTTATCACCTCTGCTGATGGTGGTGATGCTTACGAAGAAATGATCCCTAAATGGCGTAACCTTAACGTGTTCGAAGGTGAAAAAGTTGAACGCGGTGAAGTTATTGCTGACGGCCCTGAAGCCGCTCACGATATCCTGCGTCTTCGTGGTATCCACCATGTTGCCAACTATATCGTTAACGAAGTTCAGGACGTTTACCGTCTACAGGGTGTAAAAATTAACGATAAGCACATTGAGGTGATCATTCGCCAGATGCTGCGTAAGTGTATTATTACTGGTGCAGGTGATACCGATTTCTTAGAAGGCGAACAAGCTGAAGTCTCTCGCGTGAAGATTGCTAACCGTGAACTAGAAGCGCAAGGTAAGATGCCAGCATCTTTCGAGCGTGAGCTTTTAGGTATCACTAAAGCGTCTTTGGCAACAGAATCATTTATTTCAGCGGCTTCTTTCCAAGAAACGACTCGTGTACTGACTGAAGCTGCAGTTGGTGGTAAGAGTGATAAGTTACGTGGACTAAAAGAAAACGTAATTGTTGGTCGTTTGATTCCAGCTGGTACTGGTTATTCATACCATCTGAAGCGCAATGCAAATCGTGGTAAAGCGGCAACAGAACAAGTTCAGGAAATCACTGCAAGTGAAGCTGAACAAAACTTGGCTGATTTGTTGAATTTGGCAGGTAGCCAAGACTAAAATTTCAGCAAAAGTTGGAAAAAGGCACAAATTGTGCCTTTTTTTATGAAAATATGAGTTAAATTGAAGCAAAAGTTGGCTATTTCTTGACAGTTTAACTTTAGCTTTCTAAAATTCCGCCTCCCCACCATAGTGGGACATAGATTTTTCACACCTTATTGTTGAGCTAGATTCAGCTGATTTGGAGCTATACATGGCAACTGTTAACCAGTTGGTTCGTAAGCCACGCCGTCCAGTAGTCGAAAAGACTAATGTACCAGCGTTGAATGCGTGCCCACAAAAACGTGGTGTTTGTACTCGTGTGTACACCACTACCCCTAAAAAACCTAACTCTGCACTGCGTAAAGTAGCACGTGTGCGCCTAACTAACGGTTTTGAAGTTACTTCATACATCGGTGGTGAAGGTCACAACTTGCAAGAGCACAGCGTGATTCTAATCCGTGGTGGTCGTGTTAAAGACTTACCAGGTGTGCGTTACCACACTGTTCGCGGTGCATTAGACTGCGCTGGTGTGACGACTCGTCGCCAAGGCCGTTCTAAGTACGGTGCTAAGCGTCCTAAGTCTTAATGATTTCTCGTTAAGTAAGGCCAAGCTCAATTTATTTGTAGTTCCAGTTTTGGAAATACCTGAAGCATACGGAGAATTCATATGCCTAGACGTCGCGTAGTAGGACAACGTAAGATCCTACCTGATCCAAAATTCAATAGTGAATTACTTGCTAAGTTCATTAACGTTCTTATGCAAGACGGCAAGAAGTCAGTTGCTGAAAAAATCATTTACAAAGCATTAGATGTTGTTGCTGATAAGAAAGGCGAAAATCATTTAACTTTGTTAGAAACTGCTCTTGATAACGTTCGCCCATCTGTGGAAGTTAAATCTCGCCGCGTTGGTGGTTCTACTTATCAAGTGCCATGTGAAGTTCGTCCAGTTCGTCGTAATGCGTTAGCAATGCGTTGGTTGGTTGAAGCTGCACGTAAGCGTGGTGAAAAATCTATGGCTTTGCGTTTAGCTGGTGAATTGTTAGACGCATCAGAAAACAAAGGTACTGCTGTTAAGAAGCGCGAAGACGTGCATCGTATGGCAGAAGCAAACAAAGCGTTTGCCCACTACCGCTGGTAGAAAAATTGGCGCAGAATTTTTTCTGCGCCTTTTCCATATATTTACTAGACTGAATTTCGGTCTAAGAGGGTACTTTCGTGGCTCGTACAACTCCCATTGAGCGCTATCGTAATATCGGTATTTGTGCTCATGTTGACGCTGGTAAAACCACAACCACTGAACGTGTTTTGTTTTACACTGGTCTGTCACATAAAATCGGTGAAGTTCACGACGGCGCTGCGACCACGGATTGGATGGTTCAAGAGCAAGAGCGTGGTATTACTATTACCTCTGCTGCTGTAACCACTTTCTGGCGTGGTATGGATGCACAGTTCACTGAACATCGAATCAATATCATTGACACGCCTGGACACGTTGACTTCACAATTGAAGTAGAACGTTCACTACGAGTACTTGATGGTGCTGTCGTAGTATTTTGCGGTTCATCTGGAGTAGAACCACAATCAGAAACCGTATGGCGTCAAGCCGATAAGTACGGTGTACCTCGTTTGGTCTTTGTAAATAAGATGGACCGAGCAGGCGCTGACTTTGATCGCGTTGTTGATCAAATTCGAAACCGCCTAGGCGCGACTTGTGTACCGATTCAAATGAATATTGGTGCAGAAGAAAATTTTAAAGGTGTTATCGACCTTATCAAGATGAAGGCAGTCAACTGGAACGAAGAAGACCAGGGGATGACCTTTACCTACGAAGATATTCCTGCAGAGTTAGCTGAGAAAGCGGCTGAAATGCGTGAATATTTAGTTGAAGCTGCGGCTGAAGCGTCTGAAGAACTGATGGAAATTTACCTGGATGACGGTGAACTATCAGAAGAAGACATCAAAAAAGCTTTGCGTCAACGTACATTAAATAACGAAATCGTACTGGCTACCTGTGGTAGTGCTTTTAAGAACAAGGGCGTTCAAGCAGTATTAGATGCCGTTATTGAGTATTTACCTGCACCGATTGATGTACCCGCTATCAAAGGTATTGATGATCGTGACAATGAAGTTGAACGTCATGCTGATGACAATGCACCATTTGCGGCATTGGCATTTAAAATTGCGACGGACCCTTTTGTTGGCACATTGACCTTTATTCGCGTTTATTCTGGCGTACTGGAATCGGGCGCTGCGGTTTATAACTCGGTTAAGCAAAAACGCGAACGCGTTGGTCGTATGGTGCAAATGCACGCCAATGATCGCAAAGAATTAAAAGAAGTACGTGCTGGTGATATTGCAGCAGCAATTGGTCTTAAAGATGTGACCACTGGCGATACTTTATGTAGCATTGATCACAAAGTTATTTTGGAACGCATGGAGTTTCCAGAGCCAGTAATTACAATTGCTGTTGAGCCTCGTTCACAAGCTGATCAAGATAAAATGGGCATTGCGCTACAAAAACTAGCAGCAGAAGATCCTTCATTTAGGGTTGAAACCGATGAAGAGTCAGGTCAAACTTTGATTTCTGGTATGGGTGAATTACACCTTGATATCATTGTTGATCGTATGCGCCGTGAATTTAGCGTTGAATGCAATGTCGGTAAGCCGCAAGTTGCCTATCGTGAAACGATTCGCTCAAGCGTTGAAGCCGAAGGTAAATTTATTCGCCAATCTGGCGGACGTGGTCAATTTGGTCATGTTTGGCTAAAACTGGAGTCGATGGAAGAAGGCTTTGGTTATGAATTCGTCAACGAAATTGTAGGTGGTGTGATTCCACGTGAATACATTCCTGCCGTTGACAAAGGTATCCAAGAACAGATGAAGAATGGTGTTGTTGCCGGCTTCCCTGTGTTGGACGTGAAGGTCACTTTGTTTGATGGTTCGTATCATGATGTGGACTCAAATGAAATGGCGTTCAAAGTTGCAGGTTCTATGGGCTTCAAGAAGGGTGCGCTAAAAGCCAGCCCTGTGTTGCTCGAGCCTTGCATGAAAGTAGAGGTCACTACACCTGAAGATTACATGGGTGACGTAGTAGGGGATCTGAACCGTCGTCGTGGTCTTATCGAAGGAATGGATGATGGCATTGGTGGCATCAAAATTGTCCAGGCAGTAGTGCCTTTGGCTGAAATGTTTGGTTATGCGACTGATTTGCGTTCCGCAACTCAGGGACGTGCTTCATACTCTATGGAGTTCTTGAAGTACGCAGAAGCACCGCAAAACATTGCAAAAGCAGTGATTGAATCTCGTACCTAATTTAAGGTCTAGGTTTGACTGTTTAATTGATTTGATACTGTCTGATAAATTCGGACATTTCGAAAAGAAAGGAATATATTGTGGCAAAAGCTAAATTTGAACGTAACAAACCGCACGTAAACGTGGGCACCATCGGTCACGTTGACCATGGTAAAACTACTCTGACTGCTGCTATCTCTCACGTACTGTCTAAGACTTACGGTGGTGAAGCACGTGATTTCGCACAAATCGATAACGCTCCAGAAGAGCGTGAGCGTGGTATTACTATTAATACTTCTCACATCGAGTACGATACTCCTGCACGTCACTATGCACACGTTGACTGCCCAGGCCACGCTGACTATGTTAAAACATGATCACTGGTGCTGCACAGATGGACGGCGCGATTTTAGTAGTTGCTTCTACTGACGGTCCAATGCCACAGACTCGTGAGCACATTCTGCTTTCTCGTCAGGTTGGCGTACCTTACATCATCGTGTTCATGAACAAGTGTGACATGGTTGATGATGAAGAGCTTTTAGAATTAGTTGAGATGGAAGTGCGTGAAACTTTTATCTGAATATGATTTCCCAGGTGATGACTTACCAGTTATCCAAGGCTCTGCACTTAAAGCCCTTGAAGGCGATGCAGCATGGGAAGGTAAAATTCTCGAATTGGCTGAAGCACTGGATTCTTATATCCCTGAGCCTGAGCGTGACATCGATAAGCCATTCTTGCTACCTATCGAAGACGTATTCTCAATTTCTGGCCGTGGTACAGTAGTAACAGGTCGTGTTGAGCGCGGTATCGTTAAAGTGGGTGATGAAGTTGAAATCGTTGGTATCAAAGATACTACACGTACAACTTGTACTGGCGTTGAAATGTTCCGTAAGCTGCTTGACGAAGGTCGTGCAGGTGAGAACTGTGGTGTACTTCTACGAGGTACTAAGCGTGATGAAGTTGAGCGTGGTCAAGTATTGGCTAAGCCAGGTACTATCACTCCTCACACTACTTTTGAATCAGAAGTTTATGTTCTGTCAAAAGACGAAGGTGGACGTCACACTCCATTCTTCAAAGGCTACCGCCCACAGTTCTACTTCCGTACAACTGACGTAACTGGTACTGTTGAATTGCCAGAAGGCGTTGAAATGGTAATGCCTGGTGACAACATTAAGATGGTTGTTACTTTGATTCACCCAATCGCGATGGACGACGGTTTACGTTTCGCTATTCGTGAAGGTGGCCGTACAGTTGGTGCTGGTGTTGTAGCTAAAATTATCGCTTAATTGGCTGATATTTTAGTTATGATAAAAAAGGTGGCTTAGGCTGCCTTTTTTGTTGTTTACTCTAAAACTCTTTGGCTCTTTAGGTGTTTTGAGGATCTGCTAATAGTCTTATATTTTAACAACCTATAGATATTTACCTGTGAATAGGGTTAGGGAAAAGAGGCATATTTGTGATTAATATAGCCATCTGTATTTGATTTTGCGTTTATCGACATATTTATCTGGTATTTTTAAACCACGATTTACTGAGTTATAAATCTATAAAATGGCTAAATTTCCATATTTTTCAATACTGAGCTTAGATCCTCAAAACACATAAAGAGCCAATCGTTATTCTAGTCACAAAAAATAACTCTGTTCATGTTGGTTGACCACTTTCAAATCCGTATACTCCTCCTCATTGAAAGTTCGCGACTTTTATTTGCCCATAATTCATTCAGCAAGCTTGAATTCTAATTGTGGGTATGTATAATGCACCCTCGCTTAAACAAGTTAGCGAAAAACATTGGTTGGCAAATTTCAGTCAATCACTTAATTACAGCAACTCCGATTGGGAGTTGAACGGTTAAATCATCTCGCTCTGCTTTTCTATATAGAAGAAGCTAGAGGATGATTTTTTATATGTACATTTTAGGAGCTCTGGTCAATGCAGAACCAAAGAATCCGTATCCGCTTAAAAGGGTTTGATCACCGTTTAATCGATCAATCTACAGCGGAAATCGTTGAAACTGCTAAACGTACTGGTGCCCAGGTACGTGGTCCTATACCACTACCTACGCGCAAAGAGCGTTATACCATTTTGATCTCTCCACACGTTAATAAAGATGCACGTGACCAGTACGAACTTCGTACACACAAGCGTCTGGTTGACATCGTTGAGCCAACTGAAAAGACCGTTGACGCATTAATGCGTTTGGATCTTGCAGCTGGTGTAGATGTACAGATTAGCTTAGGTTAATTGAGATCCTTAGAAGAGGTTTGAGAGATGGCTAAACGTCTTATCGGTCTTATTGGTCGTAAAGTAGGCATGACCCGCATCTTCACTGAAGATGGTGTGTCAATCCCTGTTTCAGTAATTGAGGTTCTTGCTAATCGCGTTACCCAAGTGAAAAGTTTGGATACCGATGGTTACAATGCACTTCAAATTACTACTGGTACCAAGAAAGCCAATCGTATCAGCAAGCCAGAAGCTGGCCACTTTGCTAAGGCAGGTGTAGAAGCCGGTCGTGGTTTGTGGGAATTCCGCCTGGAAGATGATGCAGAATTGGCAACAGTTGGTACTGAACTGAATGTTGATATCTTCGCAGACGTTGCGAAAGTAGATGTTACTGGTCAATCAAAGGGTAAAGGTTTCCAAGGCGGTATTAAGCGTTGGAACTTCCGTACTCAAGATATGACTCATGGTAACTCTTTGTCGCACCGTTCGAATGGTTCTATCGGTCAGAACCAAACGCCAGGTCGTGTATTCAAAGGCAAGAAATGTCAGGCCATATGGGTGCTGAGCGTGTTACAACTCAAAATCTAGACGTTGTACGTATAGATGCAGAGCGTAACTTGCTGTTAGTACGAGGTGCCGTTCCTGGTGCTACCAATGGTGATCTGATCATTATGCCTGCTGTTAAAGCATAAGGTCTGAGGAGATAGTAATGGAATTGGTATTGAAAGACGCGCAAAGCGCTCTTGAAGTTTCCGAAACTACCTTCGGCCGTGACTTTAATGAAGCACTGGTTCATCAGGTAGTTGTAGCATACGCTGCAAACGCACGTCAGGGCACTCGTGCTCAAAAAACACGTGCAGAAGTCACTGGTTCTACTAAGAAACCGTGGCGTCAAAAAGGCACTGGCCGCGCTCGCGCTGGTAGTGTTAAAGGCCCAATCTGGCGTGGAGGCGGTGTAACATTTGCTGCTAAAACTCAAGACCACAGCCAAAAAGTGAACAAGAAGATGTACCGTGGAGCGCTTAAGAGCATTCTATCTGAATTGGTACGTCAAGATCGTCTAGTGATTGTTGAATCTTTTGGTGTTGATGCTCCTAAAACTAAAGAGCTAAAAGCAAAACTGAAAGCAATGGATCTAGAAGACGTGTTAATCGTGACTCCAGAAGTTGACGAAAACTTGTTCTTAGCAGCTCGCAACTTATACAAGGTTGACGTTCGTGATGCAGCGGGTCTAGACCCGGTTAGTCTGATTGCTTTCAACAAAGTATTGATGACTGCTGACGCTGTTAAGCAAATCGAGGAGATGTTGGCATGATCCGCGAAGAACGTTTGCTAAAAGTTATTTTGGCACCGCACATCTCTGAAAAGAGCACTGTGAATGCTGAAAAAACTAACACTGTAGTTTTCCGTGTAGCTTTGGATGCCACAAAGGCAGAAATCAAAGCCGCTATAGCGAAACTATTTGAAGTTGAAGTTAAAGAAGTTCGCACTTTAGTTAACAATGGCAAAACTAAACGCCACGGTGCCCGTACTGGTCGTCGTAGTGATTGGAAAAAAGCCTATGTTACTCTGGCTGAAGGCGCTGAAATCGATTTCGTTGGCGCAGAAGCATAAGGAGATTACTCATGGCAATTATTAAGTGTAAGCCAACTTCTCCAGGTCGTCGCCACTTAGTTAAAGTGGTGAACAACGATCTGCACAAGGGTAAACCTTTTGCTGGTCTGTTGGCCAGAAGTCTAAGTCTGGTGGTCGTAATAACACTGGACGTATCACTACCCGTCATATTGGTGGTGGTCATAAGCAACATTACCGTCTGATTGACTTCAAGCGTAATAAAGATGGTATTCCAGCAAAAGTTGAACGTCTGGAATATGATCCTAACCGTACTGCGAACATCGCATTAGTACTTTACGCTGACGGTGAGCGTCGCTACGTTCTGCTGCAAAAGGCATGAAAGCGGGTGACGTGATTAAATCTGGTATCGATGCAGATATCAAACCGGTAACGCATTACCACTACGCAACATTCCTGTAGTTCTGTTGTGCACGCTGTAGAAATGAAGCCTGGTAAAGGCGCTCAGATCGCACGTAGTGCTGGTGCATACGTCCAAGTTGTCGCTCGTGATGGCGCTTATGTAACTCTACGTCTTCGCTCTGGCGAAATGCGTAAAGTGCCAGTCGATTGCCGCGCAACTTTAGGTGAAGTTGGTAATGCCGAACACATGCTACGCCAGTTAGGTAAAGCAGGTGCCAAGCGCTGGAGAGGCGTTCGCCCAACAGTTCGCGGTGTTGCAATGAACCCTGTTGATCACCCACACGGTGGTGGTGAAGGTCGTACTTCTGGTGGTCGTCATCCAGTGACTCCATGGGGTGTGCCAACTAAGGGTTATAAAACTCGTAGTAACAAGCGCACTGACAAGTACATCGTACGTCGTCGTAATAAATAGTAAGAGGATTCGCCATGCCACGTTCTCTCAAGAAAGGTCCTTTCATTGACCTGTGCTTGCTGAAGAAGGTAGAGAAAGCGATGGAAGCCGGTGACAAAAAGCCAATTTAAGACTTGGTCACGCCGCTCTATGATCATCCCACAAATGATTGGGTTGACCATCGCTGTCCATAATGGTCGTCAGCACGTTCCTGTTTTCGTAACTGATGAAATGATCGGCCACAAACTTGGTGAATCTCACCAACTCGCACTTACCGCGGCCATGCTGCGGATAACAGAAAGCGAAGAAGCGTTAATACGGGAGGAATAAGATGGAAGTTTTAGCTAAACATCGTTTTGCCCGTACTTCAGCGCAAAAAGCTCGCTTAGTGGCTGATCAAATTCGTGGGCTGCCTGTTTCTAAGGCCCTTGAAATTTTGACTTTCAGCCCTAAAAAAGCTGCGGTACTGGTTAAAAAGTAGTTGATTCAGCTATTGCCAATGCAGAGCACAACGAAGGTGCGGATATGATGAACTAACAGTTGCTAAGATCTTTATTGATGAAGGTCCAACTATGAAGCGCATCATGCCTCGTGCTAAAGGTCGTGCTGATCGTATCATGAAGCGTACCAGCCACATCACTGTGGTTGTATCAGATCGCTAGGAGAGAGCAATGGGACAGAAAGTACATCCTAATGGTATCCGTCTGGGTATCACCAAGCCTTGGATCTCTACCTGGTACGCAGATGGATCAGACTATGCAAATAATCTGAACAGCGACTGGGAAGTCCGTAAGTTTCTTGAAAAGAAGCTTAAATCGGCATCAGTATCCAAGATTGTTATTGAACGCCCAGCGAAAAGCATCCGCGTTACTATTCACACTGCCCGTCCAGGTGTTGTGATTGGTAAGAAAGGTGAAGACGTTGAAGTATTGCGTGCAGAAGTTGCAAGACTTACTGGCACTTCAGCTCAGATAAACATCGCTGAGATCCGCAAGCCTGAATTAGACGCTAAGTTAGTTGCTGATTCTATTGCACAGCAATTAGAGCGTCGCGTTATGTTTCGTCTCGCGCTATGAAGCGTGCAGTACAAAACGCAATGCGTATCGGTGCTTTGGGTATCAAAGTTGAAGTTAGTGGCCGTTTAGGCGGCGCTGAAATTGCGCGTACTGAGTGGTATCGTGAAGGTCGTGTACCTCTACATACCTTTCGTGCTGATATCGATTATTCAACTGCAGAAGCTCACACTCAATATGGTGTGATCGGCGTAAAAGTTTGGATCTTCAAAGGTGAAGTTCTAGACGGTATGTTACCTCAGATTGAAGAACCGAAGCAGCAGCCTAAGCGCAAGCCTCGTAACAAGTAGGAGAGTCAGCAATGCTGCAACCTAAACGTATGAAGTTTCGCAAGATGTTCAAAGGCCGCAACCGTGGTCTTGCGAACGGTACTGAAGTTAGCTTCGGTACTTTCGGTCTGAAAGCAGTCGGCCGTGGTCGTTTAACTGCTCGTCAAATCGAATCTGCGCGTCGTGCCATGACTCGTCACGTAAAACGTCAGGGTCAAATCTGGATCCGCGTTTTCCCAGACAAGCCAATTACCTCTAAGCCTCTTGAAGTGCGTATGGGTAAAGGTAGGGTAACGTTGAATACTGGGTATGCCAGATCCAACCAGGTAAGGTTCTTTATGAGATGAATGGAGTTCCAGAAGAATTAGCGCGTGAAGCGTTTGCTCTGGCTGCTGCCAAGCTTCCAATTAAGACTACCTTCGTAACTAAGACGGTGATGTAATGAAAGCGAGCGAACTGAGAGAAAAGAGCGTTGTTGAATTGAACGCTGAACTACTTGGTCTGCTGCGTGAGCAGTTTAACCTGCGTATGCAACATGCGACTGGCCAGATGACTCAGACTCATCAGCTGAAGCAAGTGCGCCGGAACATCGCGCGCGTTAAGACCATTATTACTTCTAAGGCGGGTGCGTAATGTCTGATAAAATCCGTACTTTGCAGGGTCGTGTTACCAGCAACAAAATGGACAAGTCTATTACTGTTGCAGTAGAACGTCAGGTGAAACACCCTATCTATGGTAAGTACATCAAGCGTACTACCAAGATCCATGCACATGATGAAACCAATCAGTGTAATGCAGGTGATCTCGTGAATATTCGCGAATGTCGTCCGCTTTCTAAGACTAAGTCTTGGACTTTGGTTGAAGTAGTTACAAAGCCTAATAATTTTATTTTAGGTTATACCTGTAAACGGCTCCAACTTTTTGGGGCCGTTTGTTTTTAACACTACCAAACCGAATATTATGTGTTATACTTGCGCGCCATTTCAGTCTGATTATGACTCAAATGGTGTAAGTATTGCCCAAAATTTGGGTTTTTGTAGTAACGATAGCGGAGCACTTAAAATGATCCAAATGCAGTCCGTGCTCGAAGTAGCCTGCAATAGCGGCGCTCGTAGAGTTCAATGTATTAAGGTCTTGGGTGGCTCTCATCGTCGTTATGCCGGTATCGGCGACATCATCAAAGTTTCTGTAAAAGAAGCGATTCCTCGCGCTAAAGCGAAGAAAGGTGATGTATATAACGCGGTGGTAGTCCGTACTAAGAAAGGCGTACGTCGTCCTGATGGTTCTGTCATTCGCTTCGATCGGAACGCAGCGGTATTGCTTAACGCAAACCTTGCACCGATTGGTACTCGTATCTTTGGCCCTGTGACCCGTGAATTGCGTAATGAGCAATTTATGAAAATCGTGTCGCTGGCACCAGAAGTACTGTAAGGAGCTTCAAAATGGCAGCTAAAATCCGTCGCGAAGACGAAGTAATTGTACTAGCAGGTAAAGATAAAGGTAAGCGTGGTAAAGTTACCCGCGTACTACCTACTGGTAAGTTAATTATTGAAGGCGTAAATCTAGTTAAGAAAAACACTAAGCCAAACCCACAAATGGGCATAACTGGTGGTATTGTTGACCAAGAAGCACCTATTCAAGCATCAAATGTAGCGATCTTTAACCCTGCTTCTAGCAAGGCTGATCGTGTTGGTTTCCGATTTGAAGACGGTAAAAAAGTACGTTTCTTCAAGTCGAATAGTGAACTCGTTAAGTAATCGGAGTAAACGATGGCGAAACTGCATGATAAATACAAAGAGACTGTTGTTTCTGAACTGAAGAATCAGTTTAGTTTTAGCAGTGTCATGCAAGTCCCTCGGATTGAAAAAATCACCCTTAATATGGGTGTAGGTGAAGCTGTTGCAGATAAGAAAGTGATGGACGCTGCTGTCCGTGACATGACTGCAATCGCTGGCCAGAAGCCAATTGTAACTGTTGCTCGTAAATCAGTTGCTGGCTTTAAAATCCGTGAAGGCTACCCAATTGGCTGTAAAGTTACCCTGCGCGGTGAGCGTATGTGGGAATTCTTAGAGCGTTTAGTTGACATCGCAATCCCTCGTATTCGTGATTTCCGTGGTCTGAGTGTCAAATCTTTTGACGGTCGCGGTAACTACGCAATGGGCGTGCGTGAGCAATCATCTTCCCAGAAATCGATTATGATAAAATCGATAAAATTCGCGGTATGGATATTGTTATCACTACCAGTGCGAAGAATGATGAAGAAGGTCGTGCTCTGTTGAACGCTTTTAACTTCCCATTCAAAAAACAAGGGTAGCGTAATGGCAAAACAATCAATGAAAGCACGTGAAGTAAAACGTGCGAAGCTCGTAGCAAAGTTCGCTGAGAAGCGTGCAGCTCTTAAGGTTATTATCAGCAGCCCAGAATCTTCTGATGAAGGTCGTTGGGATGCAGTGCTTAAGCTGCAAGCTCTACCACGTGATTCCAGCTCAAGCCGTCAACGCAATCGCTGTAATCAAACTGGTCGCCCACATGGTTTCCTACGCAAATTCGGCTTAAGCCGTATCAAATTGCGCGAAGCTACCATGCGTGGTGAAGTTCCTGGTCTGCGTAAGGCCAGCTGGTAAAACTTGTCACGGAGTAAGCTAATATGAGCATGCAAGATCCTATTGCGGATATGTTAACCCGTATCCGTAACGGCCAAGCTGCTAACAAAGTATCTGTGAAGATGCCTTCTGCTAAATTAAAAGTTTCTATTGCGAAGCTACTTAAAGATGAAGGTTTTATCACTGAATACGCCGTTGCAGGTGAAGCCAAGCCTGAACTTGAAATTACATTAAAGTATTTCCAAGGTCAGCCTGTTGTTGAGACTATCCAACGTGTAAGCCGTCCAGGTCTTCGTATTTACAAAGGTAAACACGAACTTCCTAAAGTGATGGGCGGACTGGGTGTCGCAGTTGTATCCACTTCTAAAGGCCTGATGACTGATCGTGCCGCCCGCCAAGCCGGCATGGGTGGTGAGGTTATCTGCTACGTAGCTTAAGGAGCTAGGAAATGTCTCGTGTAGCAAAAGCACCAGTCACTATTCCTGCTGGCGTAGAGGTGACTTTAAAGGGTCAGGACGTTACCGTTAAAGGCGGTAAAGGTTCTTTGACTAGAGCAATAAACAAAGCCGTAGCACTTGTTGTTGAAGGTAACGAAGTTAAGTTTGGTCCTGCCGAAGGTTCTGTTGACGGTTGGGCACAAGCTGGTACTGCTCGTGCATTAGTAAACAATATGGTTGTTGGTGTGTCACAAGGTTTTGTGAAAAAATTGAAGTTAGTGGGCGTAGGTTACCGTGCGAAAGTTGCTGGTACTGGCGTTGATTTAACTTTAGGTTTCTCACACCCAGTGGTTCACAAATTGCCTGCTGGCGTAACTGCTGAATGCCCAAGCCAAACTGACATCATCTTAAGTGGTGTTGACAAGCAATTGGTTGGTCAGGTAGCTGCTGAGATTCGTGGATACCGTCCACCAGAGCCTTACAAAGGTAAAGGTGTTCGCTATGCAGACGAACAAGTACGCCGTAAAGAGGCTAAGAAGAAGTAGGTAACGCGATATGGATAAGAAAACATCTCGCTTGCGTCGCGCACTGCGTGCTCGTAAGAAGATCCAAGAGCTGGGCGTTAACCGTCTGGTTGTACATCGTACACCGCGTCACATTTATGCACAGGTGATCTCACCTGAAGCGCAGGTGATTGCGACTGCTTCTACTGTTGAAAAAACAGTTAAAGAAGAGTTGAAGTACACCGGAAACGTAGACGCAGCCAAGGCAGTAGGTAAAGCTATTGCTGAACGCGCGAATCGAGAAAGGCGTAACTGTTGTTGCCTTCGATCGTTCTGGTTTCAAGTATCACGGTCGTGTTTCTGCGTTGGCAGATGCTGCTCGTGAAGCTGGCCTCCAGTTCTAAGGGGTTTGACAATGGCTAGACATGAAGCTCAACAAAAAGACGATTTGCAAGAGAAATTGATTGCTGTAAATCGTGTTTCTAAAGTAGTAAAAGGCGGACGTATCTTTAGCTTCACAGCACTAACTGTAGTGGGTGATGGTAACGGTAAAGTTGGCTTTGGTTATGGTAAAGCGCGTGAAGTTCCAGCTGCTATTCAAAAAGCAATGGAAAAAGCTCGCCGTAACATGGTTACAGTGCAATTAAATAATGGCACTTTACACCACCCAGTGAAAGGTCGCCACACGGGTTCTCGTGTGTATATGCAACCTGCATCACAGGGTACCGGTATTATTGCCGGTGGCGCAATGCGTGCCGTATTGGAAGTAACAGGCGTGCATAACGTTCTGTCCAAAGCATACGGTTCAACTAACCCGATCAACATCGTACGTGCAACTGTGGATGCATTGGTGAACATGAAGTCACCTGCTCAAATCGCAGCTAAGCGTGGCTTGAATGTTGATGAAATTCGAGGTTAATGCACCATGGCTACAAAAACTGTAAAAGTAACTCAAACTAAGAGTGCTATTGGTCGTTTACCAAAGCACCGTGCCACTTTAACAGGGCTTGGTTTGCGTCGCATTGGTCACACTGTTGAAGTGGAAGATACTCCTTCAGTTCGCGGTATGATCAACAAAGTATACTACATGGTAAAGGTGGAGGATTAATCTATGCGTTTAAATACTCTATCTCCAGCAGCTGGTTCTAAGCATGCTCCTAAGCGTGTAGGACGTGGTATCGGTTCAGGACTAGGTAAAACTGCCGGTCGTGGTCATAAAGGCCAGAAATCTCGTAGCGGTGGCGGTGTACGCATCGGCTTCGAGGGCGGTCAAATGCCACTTAAAATTCGTTTGCCAAAGTTTGGTTTTACTTCTCGCATCGCGATGGTAACTTCTGAAGTGCGTGTACATGAATTAGCAAAAGTTAACGGTGATGTTGTCGACCTGAATTCACTGAAAGATGCGAATCTCATTACTCGCAATATCCAGTTTGTAAAAATCGTTCTTTCAGGTACCATTGAGCGCCCAGTGACCGTAAAAGGTCTTAAGGTAACCAAAGGTGCTCGTGCAGCTATTGAAGCTGCCGGCGGTAAGATCGAGGAATAATACGTCGATGGCAAAACCAGGACTTGATTTAAAAAGCGCGAAAGGTGGACTTTCTGAACTGAAACAACGCCTTTTGTTCGTGATTGGTGCAATCATTGTGTTCCGTGCAGGATCTTTTGTACCGATTCCTGGTATTGACGCTGCCGTATTAGCCGAGCTGTTTGCTCAACAAAAGAGTACTATCCTTGGCATGTTTAACATGTTCTCGGGTGGTGCTCTTGAGCGCGCCTCAATTTTTGCATTAGGTATTATGCCTTATATTTCGGCATCGATTATCATGCAATTATTGACTGTCGTTCATCCTGCTTTAGCTGAACTCAAAAAGAAGGTGAGGCGGGTCGAAAGAAAATCAGTCAATATACTCGTTGGGGAACGTTAGTACTTGGTACTTTCCAATCTATCGGTATAGCAACAGGTTTACCTAATCTAGTACCCTGGCCTTGTGGTCAATCCTGGATTTGGTTTTTACTTTGTTGCGGTTGTGAGTTTAATTACAGGAACTATGTTCCTTATGTGGTTAGGTGAGCAAATTACTGAAAGAGGTATTGGTAACGGCATTTCAATCCTGATTTTTGCAGGTATTGTATCTGGTTTACCAAAGGCTATCGGTCAAACAGCAGAGCAGGCACGTCAAGGCGATTTGAATGTACTAGTACTATTGCTAATTGCTGTGATAGTATTTGCTGTAACTTATTTCGTGGTATTTGTGGAGCGTGGACAACGTCGTATTGTTGTTAACTACGCAAAACGTCAGCAAGGCCGTAAGGTATTTGCTGCGCAGTCAACACATCTACCGTTAAAAGTGAATATGGCGGGGGTTATTCCACCGATTTTTGCGTCAAGTATCATTTTATTTCCTGGTACTTTGGCTCAATGGTTTGGACAGAATCCTTCGATGTCATGGTTAAGTGATTTTTCACTGGCTGTGTCACCGGGACAGCCGCTTTATTCATTGTTATATGCGACAGCAATTATCTTTTTCTGTTTCTTCTATACTGCGTTGGTATTTAACCCTCGCGAAACAGCAGATAACTTGAAAAAGAGTGGTGCGTTTATCCCAGGGATCCGTCCTGGAGAACAGACTTCGCGTTACATTGATAAAGTAATGACACGCCTGACATTAGCTGGTGCGTTGTATATTACTTTTATCTGTTTAATTCCGGAGTTCATGTTAATCACTTGGAAGGTACAGTTTTATTTTGGCGGTACCTCTCTACTGATTATGGTAGTAGTGATCATGGACTTCATGGCTCAGGTACAGACTCATATGATGTCTCATCAGTATGAATCTGTAATGAAAAAAGCGAATCTAGTGAACAAAGCGAATTTAGATCGCTTTGGTCGATAAGATAGCTTTTACGGAGTGTTGAAATGAAAGTTCGTGCTTCCGTGAAGAGGATCTGCCGTAACTGCAAGATCATCAAACGTAGCGGCGTTGTACGCGTTATCTGTGTTGAACCAAAACACAAACAGCGTCAAGGCTAAAAAATACTTGGTCAGTTTTCATTTAGATAACTGGCCAAAAAATGATTGCAAACATGTTGTCTGTCGAGTATCCTTTCGGGCTTTTCGCTGATGACCTTTAACTTAAGGAGTGCATAGTGGCCCGTATCGCTGGCATTAACATTCCTGATCAAAAGCATACAGTCATTGCATTGACTGCAATTTTCGGCATTGGTCGTACTCGCGCTAGAGCAATCTGCGCGGCTACTTCAGTTGCTGAAGACGCTAAGATCAAGGAATTGAGCCCTGCTCAAATAGACTCTCTACGCGAAGAAGTCGCTAAATACACTGTAGAAGGTGACTTACGTCGTGAGGTTTCAATGAACATCAAGCGTCTTATGGACCTTGGTTGTTATAGAGGCCTGCGTCACCGTCGTAGCCTGCCCCTTCGTGGGCAACGTACTAAGACTAATGCGAGAACTCGCAAAGGTCCACGTAAACCAATTAAGAAGTAACGGGAAGGTAGTAGAAAATGGCTAAAATTCCGTCACGTTCTCCGCGTAAGCGCGTACGTAAACAGGTTGCCGATGGCATGGCGCATATCCATGCATCTTTCAATAATACAATCGTGACGATTACTGATCGTCAAGGTAATGCCTTATCATGGGCTACTGCAGGTGGTTCAGGTTTCCGTGGTTCACGTAAATCTACTCCATTCGCTGCACAGGTAGCTGCAGAAAGAGCTGGTCAAATGGCTCAAGATTATGGTGTTAAAAACCTTGAAGTTTTCGTGAAGGGTCCAGGTCCAGGTCGTGAATCAGCCATTCGTGCGCTGAACGCTGTTGGTTATAAAATAACCAATATTACCGATGTGACGCCTATCCCTCATAACGGTTGTCGTCCTCCTAAGAAACGTCGTGTATAACGCGTTCATATTAGGATAGTTGGAGAAAGATCATGGCAAGATACTTGGGTCCCAAGCTCAAGCTCAGCCGCCGAGAAGGTACAGACCTTTTCTTAAAAAGCGGTGTGAGAGCAATCGATTCGAAGTGTAAGCTAGAAACTGCACCTGGACAACACGGCGCTCGTAAGCCTCGTTTGTCTGAGTATGGTACTCAGCTTCGCGAGAAACAAAAAGTTCGTCGTATTTATGGTGTGCTAGAAAAGCAATTCCGTAACTACTATAAAGAAGCTGCGCGTCTAAAAGGCAACACAGGTGAAAACTTGCTGCAACTTTTAGAAATCCGTCTGGACAACGTAGTTTATCGCATGGGCTTTGGCTCAACACGCGCTGAATCTCGTCAGTTGGTGAGCCACAAATCAGTATTGGTTAACGGCCGTGTTGTTAATATCCCTTCATTCAAAGTGTCTGCGAATGATGTTGTAAGCATCCGTGAAAAGTCACGTAACCAAGCTCGTATCAAAGCAGCTTTGGAAGTGTCAAATCAACGCGAGAAGCCTACATGGGTTGAAGTAGACAATGCTAAAATGGAAGGTGCTTTCAAGCGTCTACCAGAACGTAGCGATTTGTCTGCAGAAATTAATGAACAGCTGATCGTCGAGCTTTACTCAAAGTAGAGCTAACAAACAAGAGAGGACACAATGCAGGGTTCTGTTACAGAATTTCTTAAGCCGCGTCTCGTTGATATCGAGCAGGTTAACTCAACGCGAGCCAAGGTTACATTGGAACCATTAGAGCGTGGTTTCGGCCATACTTTAGGTAACGCGTTGCGTCGCATCCTATTGTCGTCTATGCCTGGCTGCGCAGTTACTGAAGTCGAGATCGACGGTGTGCTGCATGAATACAGCAGTAAGGAAGGCGTGCAAGAGGATATCCTTGAGATACTTCTAAACCTTAAAGGTTTAGCTGTAGTTATCGAAGGGAAAGACGAGGCTATGCTTACTTTAAGCAAGTCCGGCGCAGGCCCTGTTACTGCAGCAGATATCACCCATGATGGTGATGTTACTATCATGAATCCTGAGCATATTATCTGTCATTTGACTGGTAATAATGACATCAACATGCGTATTCGTGTTGAGCGTGGTCGTGGTTATGTACCGGCTTCTGCCCGTGCACAAACTGAAGACGATGATCGCCCAATCGGCCGTTTGTTGGTAGATGCTTCTTTCTCACCTGTTGCTCGCATCGCTTATAACGTTGAAGCAGCTCGTGTTGAACAACGTACTGACTTAGATAAGCTGGTAATTGATATGACCACTAATGGTACTATTGACCCAGAAGAAGCGATTCGTCGCTCAGCAACTATTCTAGCTGAACAGTTAGATGCCTTTGTTGAACTGCGTGATGTTTCAGAGCCAGAACAAAAAGAAGAAAAGCCAGAGTTCGATCCGATTCTGTTGCGTCCTGTCGACGATTTAGAGCTTACTGTACGTTCAGCCAACTGTTTGAAGGCTGAAGCGATTCATTACATCGGAGATCTTGTACAGCGCACTGAAGTTGAGTTGTTGAAGACGCCTAATTTAGGTAAGAAATCTCTTACTGAAATTAAGGACGTATTGGCATCTCGTGGACTTTCATTAGGTATGCGTTTGGAAAACTGGCCTCCAGCTAGTTTAGCCGACGACCTATAAGTCTTGCTTGTACAGATTTAGGTTATAAGGATTAGGTCATGCGCCATCGTAAGAGTGGTCGTCAACTAAACCGTAATAGTAGTCATCGTCAAGCTATGTTCCGTAACATGGCAAGTTCTTTAGTTCGTCACGAAGTGATCAAAACTACTGTAGCTAAGGCGAAAGAATTACGTCGCGTAGTTGAACCTCTGATAACACTTGCTAAGAGTGATAGCGTTGCAAATCGTCGTTTAGCGTTTGCTCGTACTCGTGATCAAGAAGTTGTAGGTAAATTATTTACTGAATTGGGTCCACGCTATCAGGAACGTCCTGGTGGTTATACCCGTATCCTGAAGTGCGGTCTACGTACTGGTGATAAAGCTCCTATGGCTTATATCGAACTAGTAGGTCGTCCAGAAGCTGCTGAAGCTGTTGAAGTAGAAGCTGCTGCTGAATAAGACTCAGGTTATTAGAAAAAACCGGAACTTTGTTCCGGTTTTTTTATGCTCTTTTTCTGTATGAACAGATCTTAGGATTAATTCGATCTTGTTTTTGCTACAGCGCGTTGCCAGCCTTTAAATAATTGGTTTCTTTGCTCATTTGATATATTTGGCTGGAAGCATTTTTCTGTTTCGACTTTATTTTTTAGCTCTTCTATTGAGTCCCAAAATTCAACTGCAAGCCCTGCTAAAAACGCAGCTCCCATAGCTGTTGTTTCCGTCAGTTTCGGTCTTAACACTTCGACATTACTAATATCTGCTTGAAACTGCATCAGTAAATTATTGTCAGAGGCACCGCCATCCACTTTAAGTTGTAATAATGGTATTTGAGCATCCTTGAGCATGGCATCTAAAAGCTCACGACTTTGATATGCAATAGATTCCAATGCAGCTCTGATAATATGGTTTCGGTTGGAACCTCTAGTCAGCCCAATTAAAGCTCCTCTTGCATGGGGATCCCAATATGGCGCTCCTAATCCTACAAATGCAGGAACAAGGTAAACATCAGCGCAGTCTGCAACTTTGGATGCAAAGTATTCAGTATCTTTTGCATCTTGAATTAATCCAAGCTCGTCTCTTAGCCATTGAATGGTAGCACCGCCCATAAAAACTGAGCCTTCAAGGGCATAATTGATTTCGCCTTTTGAACCAATAGCTATCGTGGTTAGTAACCCATGTTTTGACGATACGGCTTGGTTTCCTGTATTCATCAATAAAAACACCCCGTGCCATAGGTATTTTTAACCATACCTTGCTCAGTACATAATTGCCCAAATAATGCTGCTTGCTGATCACCTGCAATTGCGGCTATAGGAATGTCATAGCCTTGTCCTGTTATTCTGGTTGTGCCATAGATAGCTGATGATGGCTTAACGCTTGGTAAGATACTTTTGGGAATGGTAAATAGTTCAAGTAATGAATCGTCCCAGCACTGCTTATGAATATTATAAAGCATGGTACGTGATGCATTAGTGGGATCGGTCACATGGACTTTGCCTTCTGTTAGCTTCCATACTAACCACGTGTCTATGGTACCAAAGAGTAATTCTCCTTTTTCGGCTTGATCTCTTGCATTGGGCACATTGTCTAATAACCATTTTATTTTGCTTGCTGAAAAATAGGGATCTAATACTAGGCCGGTTTTATCTTTAATTTCTTTTTCAATATTTTGAGTTTTTAATTGCTCGCAAATGTCACTGCTTCGTCTACATTGCCAAACGATGGCATTGTAAATTGGTTTTCCTGTGTATTTATTCCAAAGCACTGTGGTTTCACGTTGATTGGCTATACCAATAGCCGCTACGTCTTTACTTGAAATTCCTGCTCTAGCTAGCGATTCTATTAGTGTGGAACTTTGACTTGACCAAATCTCCATAGGATCATGTTCAACCCAGCTTGGATTTGGATAAATTTGTGCAAACTCTCGCTGAGATGTTGCGACGATATTTGCATCATGATCAAATACGATGGCGCGAGAGCTCGTGGTACCTTGATCCAGTGCAACAATGTATTTTTTTAACAACACATATCCCTTAAAAAGTGACTTTTAATCGACTAAACGTATTAGTGGCGTTATTCCAATATCCTTAGTTTAGCAAATCGATGTAAAATTCGGTTCAATTCAACTTTAGATATTTTGCAATAACTTCAATACTGAGTTAATTACAAAATCATATTTAATGGTATTTTACTATGCAAGCTGAGCGGACGGCAGAATTAAACTTATTATGGGCAACACTTATCCTTGATGAGTTAGCTCGACTTGGCGTTAAAGATATTTGTATTGCTCCTGGTTCTCGTTCATCTCCGTTGACCCTTGCTGTAAGTCAATCCAAATTAAAGAAACATGTTCATTTTGATGAGCGCGGACTTGGGTTTATGGCTTTAGGTCTTGCAAAGGCAAGTCACAGATCTGTTGCTATTATTACGACTTCAGGGACTGCCGTTGCTAATTTATATCCAGCAATAATTGAAGCTTGGTTAACTAAGGTACCTTTAATTATTTTATCTGGTGATAGGCCGCCAGAGTTGCTTCAGTGCGGTGCTAATCAGGCCATTTTACAAGAGGGTATTTTTGTAGGTTATGCCAAGTCTTTAAATTTACCCACTCCTGATTTAAGTCTGCCGCCACAAGCATTGCTTAGCCATATCGATGAGCTAATTTCAAATCAAACTCAGCCTGTGCATATCAATTGTATGTATCGCGAACCTTTATATCCTGCTGAGATTAATCATGACGCTAAATTCCTTTATGTTCATTTCGATTCTTATTTAGCGGCGATAAAAAATTGGCTTTATTCAGATAATACCTTCTGCAAATTTAGTAAAACAAAATTGTTAGGACTCCCTAGCTTCAATGACATTAATCGCTTTAGTCAGGGGAAAGGCGTTATTGTTGCTGGCATGCTTTCGGCTCAAGAGAATGCTAATGATTTAATTGAATTTGCTAGACTACTCGACTGGCCTTTGCTTACTGATGCTCAGTCACAGTTGAGACAAAATTCAAATGCCATTGGACACACTGATCAATTGCTTCAATCACCACAAAGTCTCGAATTACTTGAGAAAGCAGAAAAAAGTGATAGTGTTTGGTGGGCGTATACTTTCAAAACGTTTAATTAATTATTTAGCTAAACATAAATGGCAGGAGTATTGGCAAGTTACACTGTACAAGAGCTACTCGATCCAAGTCACAGCCATAAGCAAGTTTGGATCAGTGATATTAGCAGCTTGTCAGCTTGCCATGGCAAATAAGTAACAAAGCTAATTGGGCAGAAGCGCTAAATAATCATAATCTTCAACTTGAAAGGTTATTTATTGAAAATATGATCAAGGTGAGTTTGGTGAGGCTCAAATTGTAAGGTGCGTTGCAAGCTGTGAACAAACAAAGCAATTCGTGATTGGAAATAGTCTACCTATTCGGTTATTTGATATGTTTGCGCCTATTCGTAAGGGGCATGAATTACCTGCTATCTATACAAATCGAGGCGCTTCAGGTATCGATGGCGTGCTTGCAACAGCATGCGGTGTTGTTTTAGCAACAAATGAAGTAACGACTTTTATCATGGCGATTTATCTCAGCTGCATGATCTCAACTCTTTTGCCATAGCACGAGATATTCACTCGCCATTTGTTATTGTTATTCTGAATAACGATGGCGGTAATATTTTTAATTTGCTTCCTGTGCCCAATGAATCTCTTCGCGCTGATTACTATCGTTTAAGTCATGGTATTAACTTTGAGCATGGTGCCAAGATGTTTGAGTTACCTTATAAGCAAGTGATTAACTTGAATGACTTTCATTTAGCGTATGAGCAAGCGATTAATCATCAAGGTGCTTCAGTTATCGAAGTGAAAGTATCTTCTCATCAAGCAAGTGATCAGATTTCGGCAATTAGTAAAATGGTAAGAGCAATTTAATGACCAACTTACAAGTCATTCCATTGCTTGATTATGAAGTTCATGGGAACGTTAAACTGCCAGTGATTGTTTTTCTTCATGGCTTTTTAGGCTCCAAAATAGATTGGTTGCCGCTTATTGAATGTTTAAAAAATGATTTTTACTGTATTTGTTTTGATTTACCGGGACATGGAAATAGCGACAAAGTTACTCTGCCAGCAGCAGGACTAATGGATTGCGCTAAAATCATTTTGGGAAATCTTAAAAGTTTAGGAATTGTTAAGTTTCATTTGTTTGGTTATTCCCTTGGCGGACGCATTGCTTTGCATCTTGCTAGGTTAGCACCAGAAAAATTATTAAGCCTACAACTAGAATCATGTCATCCTGGCCTTTTATCTGTAACGGATAAATTAGCGCGTCAGCAAAACGATAAGGAATGGGGCTGATAAGTTAGCGTCTTTACCAATAGAATCTTTTCTTGAGTTTTGGTATCTGCAAGCTGTTTTTGAGGAGCTTGACGAATTTGAACGTAAGCAATTAATTGAGATGCGCAGTCATAATAACTCAAAGGCTTTACTTAATTGCTATCAGTCAACGTCTTTAGCTTTTCAAGAGAATTTATGGCTTGTTCCAAATGAATTGTCTCAAAATGACATTAATGCCAGCTCTATGTTGGAGGCAATGATAAAAAGTTTTTTAAATTAGGATGCGACTGGCAGGGAAAAGCACAAATAAACCTGCTGCTAATTGGTAACGCAGGGCATAATATCCACATTGCGGCGCCAAAAAAGATGGCAACAGAATTTATAAAATCAATTATTGAGCCTAAATTAAAAATCCAAATAAAAGAGAGTCTAATTTGATTATCTCCAACATATCCCTTTATCAATATCGTATTGAGTTAAATCCTAATTTGCCTGTTGCTAGTCAAAGGATTGATCATCGCTGCGGTCTAGTTCTATCCATGGCTGTTGAAGACTCAGTATTGGATCTGGTTAAGAGTGCTGATGTTGAAGTTTCGCCATTATCAGGTCTTGATATTGAGGGTGATCAGCTTGTTGGTTTTAGTCTCGAATCATTGCAGCAAGTAACAGATTATCTTATTGAGCAATTACCATTACTTTCTCAGCAGCCATTGTCGGCTTGCTTACGCTTGCAAATCAATGTGTATTGCCAAGCGCTGCATTTGGTTTAAGTTTGCTTTATTACAAACTTACTGGTGACTTTAATACCAATTCAGCGAGCCGTTTTATCGCGAATTCAAAAGTGCCTTTGGTTTACATTCCGAACCTAAGTGACGGTACGACTGAGGCTGTGTTAATTGACTCTGTTAGTTCTCAATTGGCTTTGCATGATGAAAATATTAACTTTATAAAAGTTAAGTTGGTCAGTTTGCTACGAAGCTTGAAATTGCACTTATTTATGGAATTATTGCTCTTCGGCCTAATATTCGTTTGCGCTTAGACGCTAATCGCCATTTTACCCTTGATGAAGCCATTAATTTTGCGGCTTGTTTACCTAAAGATAATATTGATTACATTGAAGAGCCTTGCATTAATCCAAATGACAACATGGCTTTTATAAGGCTTTGGGGATTCATTATGCACTTGATGAAACGCTAAATGATCCTCATTATGTTTTTGAAGCAACAGAAGGACTTTTAGCTGTCGTCATTAAGCCAATGCTTTGTGGAAGTTTGGATAAATTAGCTAATTTTATTAAAACGGCTGAAAGCCATGGTATTCGCAGTATTTTGAGTTCAGGATTAGAAAGTTCATTAGGTATATCTGATCTCAGCATTTTAGCCGAGCAATTAACGCCTGATTATGTGCCTGGGCTTGATACGCTAACATCTTTCACTCAAGATTTGCTCGTGATTACAAGTGAAAAGCCGTGCTTAACTACTGTCGATTTACCAAGACTACTACAAATTTAATACTGCTTTAATTTGATAAATTTATTCCTATGATTTCTGAAAATAACTATTTTGCTAATCAACTTTCGCCTTTACACCAAAGTGCACAGCACTTTTAAGCTGCGCAGCAATAAAAACCAATGGTATAACGCTGAGTTACTTTCAAGTGAGCCAGTTAGTGTTAACATCGGCGCTCAATTAACTCAAAATGGTCTAAGGGAAGGGAGTCGATTGGGTGTTGTTAGCGCTAATAATTTAGAGATGATTTTACTTTATTGGGCGTGTATTGATTTGGGTATTCTTTATTGTCCCATTCATATCGGTTTCCTGCGCAGCAAATTGACAGCTTATTTAAGTCTTATCGAATTAGCCATTATTGGTCTTCAATACCCCAAGCTGGCATCCATTCAAGTTGTCCATTGAAAATTAATTTCAAAGAACCAGATAGTGAGTTTGATGGCTTATTTAATGGGCTAGATATTTATAAGCCAGCAAATATTATTTTTACTTCTGGCTCAAGTGGCACACCAAAAGCGGCAGTACATAGCCTTAAAAATCACCTTGCCAGCGCTAAAGGTTCAGCAAAGGTTATTCCTCTGAATATTGGCGATAATTGGCTGCTTTCTTTACCTCTATTTCATATTGGAGGACTTGCGATTCTTAATCGCTGCGTTCTGGCTGGTGCTTGTGTTGTTATTAAAAATGATAATTGTGATTTAGCTTCACAACTAATGGAAGACAAGATTTCTCATGTGTCTATGGTGGCTACTCAGTTAGTAAGATTGCTCAATGAAAATACTGAAAGTCTTAATGGTTTAAAGGCATTATTGCTGGGTGGCGGCGCAATAAGTAACGATCTTATTGTGAAACTAAAGGGATTAAATATTCCTGCATTTACCAGTTATGGTATGACTGAAATGAGTTCTCAAATTACCACAGGCCATGCAACTGGCGATGGTTCTAGCGGTAAATTGCTTGTTGGAAGACAACTTAAAATTCGTGATGATATTATCTGGGTAAAGGGTAATGTTTTATTTTGCGGATACCTTCAAGCGGATGGCACTTGGTTTTTAGAAACGGATGGAGAAGGTTGGTTTTGCACCAAAGATTGTGGTTATTGGAATGAACATGGCAATCTACAAATTACTGGTAGAAGTGACAATATGTTTGTTTGTGGGGGTGAAAATCTGCAACCAGAAGAAGTTGAAAACACATTGAGGCTGCATTCTGACATTGAAGAGGCCATTGTTTTTCCGATAAAAGATAATGAATTTGGATTATTACCTGCCGTAATTATTAAAACTAAAAATGGTGAATTGCCTAATATCGAATCTATTGAGAATCTGCTTTTAAAGCATGTAGCCCGTTTTAAGAGGCCAAGGCGTTATTATTTATGGCCTAGCAACATAGAGCAAGCAGGGTTAAAAATAAATCGAAAGCAAATCATAGACATTGTTGTTGGTAATACTTGTTTTCAAGAATGTTAAAAACGAAGAAACCTGCATTTGCAGGCTTCTATGATTTATGGCTGAAAAGTTCGTGATTTTCGTTTAGGCAACCATTAGCATTTTAAGCTTATTCATGGCATTTTTTTCTAATTGGCGAATACGCTCAGCTGATACTTGATATTCTTCAGCAAGCTCTTGCAGTGTAACTTTAGTGTCATCGTCTAACCAGCGAGCTTGAAGAATGTGCTGACTACGCTCATCAAGGGTTTTTATTGCTGACAATAAACGGTCTTGCGCATTGGCTTCCCAGTTGTCATTTTCAACTTGGGCTGCGACATCGGATGAATTATCTTCCAAGAACTGAACTGGAGCGAAATCTTGCTCGTCATCATTATTATCACTGGCAAGATCAAAGGCAGGATCTTGAGCTGCCATACGTGATTCCATCTCAGTGACATCTGCTTTAGAGACACCAAGATTTTCAGCTACCATAGAGACTTCTTCGTCGCTGAACCAGCCTAAACGTTTTTTCGCTTTGCGAATATTAAAGAACAATTTACGCTGCGCTTTTGTGGTGGCTACTTTCACTATGCGCCAGTTTTTCAAAACATATTCGTGAATTTCAGCTTTAATCCAGTGAACCGCAAAAGAAACAAGACGAACACCAACATTGGGATCAAAACGTTTAACCGCTTTCATCAGACCAATATTGCCTTCTTGAATCAGATCTGCCTGTGGTAAACCATAGCCTGAATAACCTTTTGCCACGTGAGCCACGAATCGCAAGTGGGACATAATCAGTCTCTTTGCAGCTTGCAGATCGCCAGTTTCCTGTAAACGCTTGGCAAGCTCATATTCTTCATCGGCAGTTAGCATTGACATGCTATTTACCGATCGAATATATGCTTCTAGGCTACTACTTCCTCGAGGAACCATTAGTGCCATTGATTGCGCTTGATCAGTCATTCACGCTCCTGTTAAGTCTAAATTTCTTTTAATTGATGCTTTATACACCAAATTTTTGCAGGTCGAACTATCAACTATCTTACAAATTATGTCAACCTAACCAAGTAAATCAAGGTGTGACATGAAGTAAAATTTATAGCCAATTAGGTTTTAATTTATGATGGCTCGATTTTTTTAAGGTGTTGACGCACTGAGAGGTAAGATCCTAACCAACCCAAAAACGACGCTGCAACAACTAAATCAATCAGATCGCTAAGGCCTAATCCTTCCATGCTAATTTGATTATCGTACAATCCCAGCAAACTCGATAATGCACCATCTAAATATAAGACTAAAATATTGATAATTAGCCAAGCTAATATGCCACCAATAACACCATACCAAATCCCAGTATAAAGAAATGGGCGCTGAATAAAGCCTTCGGTAGCACCTACAAGTTTCATTATTTCAATTTCGTCTCTGCGATTCATTATCGCAAGCCTGACTGTATTGCCTATGATAAGTACGACCGCTAACACAAGTAATATCGCAATGGCTGTTGTGGTTCTTTCTAAAAGATTTATCACAGCTTGAAGACGTTCTAACCATTCTACATCAAGGCGACCAAATTTAACTTCTGGCTCGTGCTCAAGCTTTTGTAATAACTCTCGGGCACCAACAGGTGAAGAATATTTGCTAGTTGGCGTAACTGTTACAACCGCTGGCAGTGGATTCGTGTCGAGATAAGAAAGCGCATCACCAAATCCTGAGGATTTTTGAAATTCTTTTAACGCTTGATCTTTGGATATGTAGTTGACCTTATAAACTTCAGGAAACACATTTATACGAGCAATAAGGCTTTGAATAGATTGTTCATTTCGACTGTCATTAATAAACAGTGAAATTTCAGCTGCGCCGTTCCACGATTGGGTAATGGTTTCAGCATTTTTACTAATACCTGAAGCGCTGCGGGCAAACTTAAACTAACGCCTAAAACCGCCATGGTCATAAGTGATGATAGCGGCGTTCGCCAAAGCTCTCCCATACTTGCCATTGCTTGCTGCGCATGGCGCACGAAAAACATAATGATGCGAACGCTAAAGGGAAGTTTGCTTCGGTTTAATCGAGGTTTTTTACTCATTGTTAAATGTGTTCCTCAATCGTTGCACTGGGATCAATTTCAGCAGCACCTAACATACGCCCTGTTTTAGGGTCAAGGTTCGATATTTCATTCTGGCGATAAGTCCAAGATCGTGAGTAGCTATGAGCACGGTTGTACCAGCATCATTAAAGGCTTCAAATAACCGCAAAATATCCATTGAAAGCTTAGGATCTAAGTTTCCTGTTGGTTCATCTGCTAGAAGTAATGGCGGCTTATTTACGATTGCTCTTGCGATGCCAACCCGCTGCTGCTCACCACCAGATAGCATGATGGGTAAATGTCGCTCTTTTCCATATAAACCCACCAGGTCAAGCGCCCCTGAGACTCGCTTGCGAATCTCACCAAGGGAAAATCCTTCAATCACTAAAGGAAGTGCGACGTTATCAAAAACAGATTTTCTCATAAGCAAATGATGATTTTGAAAAATCACGCCAATATGGCGGCGAAGATAGGGAACTTGAGATGGCTTTATATGAGCAATATCGTGTCCATTGATACAAACTCGACCAGCGGATGCCCTTTCAATCACTGTCATCAATTTGAGTAGCGTACTTTTACCCGCACCAGAATGACCCGTTAAAAAAGCCATTTCATTCTTTTTAAGGTGAAAGTTGACGTTGATTAACGCCTTATGTCCACCTGGGTAAACTTTTGTCACCTGCTCAAATTGAATCACTTGTTGTTCTACCTTGTTCTGAATACTTTTATTCTGCGGTCACTTTGTCATGTTCAGCCGCTTTTTCTTCTATGGTAAAAAGCGCATCAATAAAGTCTTTGGCATTAAATTTTCGTAAATCGTCAATTTGTTCACCCACGCCGATATAACGAATAGGAATATTAAATTTATCTGCAATGGCAAAGATAACCCCACCTTTCGCTGTTCCATCAAGCTTACTAATGCTTATACCTGTAACGCCGACAGCTTTTTGAAATAGTTCTGCCTGACTAATGGCATTTTGTCCTGTACTGGCATCAAGGGTCAACATCACTTCATGGGGCGCATCGGGATCAAGTTTTTTCATTACTCGCACCACTTTTTTAAGTTCTTCCATTAAATGACTTTTATTTTGTAAACGTCCCGCAGTATCGGCAATTAGCACATCGACGTTTCGAGCTTTCGCCGCTTGCAGGGCATCAAATAAGACAGAAGCACTATCTGCACCTGTATGCTGAGCGATAACAGGAATATTATTGCGATCGCCCCACACTTGGAGTTGCTCTACTGCTGCGGCTCTAAACGTGTCACCCGCAGCAAGCATTACGGATCTACCTTCTTGCTGATATTGTTTGGCAAGTTTACCAATTGTGGTTGTTTTACCAACGCCGTTGACACCGACCATTAGAATAACAAAAGGGCCATTGGTATTTTCAGGCACTAATGGAATGTCGACGGGTTCAAGGGTCGTTTGTAGTTCAGTGCGAAGTAAATCATAAAGCATTTCTGCATCTTTTAGCTGTTTACGGGATGCGTGCTCGGTAAGATTTTTGATGAGTTTATTTGTTGTTTCGACGCCAACGTCGGCAATTAAAGCTGCTCTTCTAGTTCTTCAAAAAGCTCATCATCAATTTTTTTACCTTTGAAAAGGCCAATAAAACCGCTTCCAATATTTTCACTGGTGCGTTTAAGACCGCGTTTTAAACGAGCAAAAAAGCCTTCTTTTTTTGGCTTTTGCTGAGGTTCAGGTTGTGAGCGTTCTTGCTCCGCTTTTTCAGCCGCGATTCTGTCTTGTTCGATTTTTGCAGTTAATTCAGCGGCAAACGCGAGCATCGTCTTCGGCTTGTGAGCGTTCTTGCTCCGCTTTTTCAGCCGCGATTCTGTCTTGTTCGATTTTTGCAGTTAATTCAGCGGCAACGCGAGCATCGTCTTCGGCTTGTGAACGTTCTTGCTCCGCTTTTTCGGCCGCAATTCTGTCGTGATCGATTTTTGCAGCTAATTCAGCGGCAACGCGAGTATCTTCTTCGGCTTTTGCGATGGCTTCAGCTTGTAAGCGTTCTTGCTCCGCTTTTTCGGCCGCAATTCTGTCGTGATCGATTTTTGCAGCTAATTCAGCGGCAACGCGAGTATCTTCTTCGGCTTTTGCGATGGCTTCAGCTTGTAGCGTTCTTGCTCCGCTTTTTCGGCCGCGACTTTTTCTTGTTCGATTTTTACAGCTAATTCAGCGGCAACACGAGTATCTTCTTCAGCTTTTGCAATGGCTTCGGCTTGTAAGCGTTCTTGCTCCGCTTTTTCAGCCGCGATTCTTTCTTCTTCAACTTGAATTTGAGTAAGTCTTTCTGCCGCTGCCTTTTGCTTTGCTTCAGCGTCTAGCCTTGCTTGTTCTTCGGCTTCCGCTTTCATTTTTGCGGCTAAAGCGAGACGGGCTTCTTCCTTAGCCATTTGCTCGGCTTCAATAGCTTGAACTTCTTGTTCTTCTTTTAACGCAAGGGCTTGAGCTTCTGCTTCAGCTTGAAGTATTGCTTGATCTTGAGCTTCTAATGCCAATTTAGCTTCTAGTGCTAATTGAGCCTCTAGAAGTGCAGCATCTTCTTCCGCTTTGGCTTTCGCCTCAGCTTCTTTTGCAAGCTGTTGCTGTTTTTCTATTTCAAGTTTTTCTGCTTCTAACTCAGCAAGGCGCTGAGCTTCTTGTTCGGCGAGTGTAGCCGCTTCTATTTCCGCTGCTTTACTTTCATCTGTTGATTTATCTTTGCGGAACCAGGAAAAAAAACCTTTCTTTGCCATGAGTGCTACTACCAGTGATAGATATTATGAAATTCTGAAAAAGCATTAATTAACATTGATTGAGCTATAGAGATCCCAAAGTCGAATCAGCTTCATGTAAAATAGCGCTTCAATAACGTCAAATCTCAATATAAAAGGCAGCATAATTAAAAATGAGTCTCGAATAGCGTTGAGATTCGACAAATAGATTTGATTTACGGTGACATAGTCTACCACTTTCTTTCTTTAGGCAAAATCACGGGAACAATATGGCCAAAAATAAATCCGCAGCAGGTCAGGTCAGAATTATTGCTGGTCAGTGGCGTTCAAGACGATTACCCATTCAGGATCTTGACGGATTGCGTCCAACAACCGATAGAGTGAGAGAAACGTTATTCAACTGGTTAAGCGGAGAATTAACAGGTGCAAGAATATTAGATTGTTTTGGTGGTAGTGGTGCGCTTGCGCTTGAAGCACTTTCTCGTTATGGCTCATATGCGCGTGTCTTTGAGTTACAAAAAACTGCAGTGACTCAATTGCAGCAAAATTTACAAACGCTTAAATGTCAGCAAGCCGATGTAATATCAGGTGATGCTTTGGCACTTTTGAAACAAGGATTGAATTCATCAAAAGCAAAAAATGATCCTGAGCCAAATGAAGGTTTTGATATTGTTTTTATTGATCCGCCCTTTAGAAAAAACCTCGCGCAACAAGCGGTAATATTATTAGCAGAATCGTCATTCGCTGGTCAAAAATGGCTAAATCCTGATGCATTAATTTATGTAGAAACAGAAGTGGAATTGAAAGGATTTGTTGTTCCAAGTGGTTGGCAGCTATTAAAAGAAAAAAATGCAGGGCAGGTGAGTTATAAGTTGTTTCGTTATATTGAAGAAGGCGAGGCAAGCGCATAATGAAGTTTGTTATTTTAATTGGTAAAATAATAACGCTTGCTGCCTTCATGTTAATGCTGGCTAATTTAATCTTTCCTTTGGTGGAAAGGTAAGCTTGATTTTCAATTTGTTATTGGCTTGCACTATTTAATGCATGGCATTCAAGTGGCTATTTTAAAAGTGCTTTTAGTCAGCAAATGACACTTAATGGTAAAGATTACCTAAACGTGTTTATTTTTGGTGTTTTTAGCTTAATGGAATACAAAAATAAATTGCAATCTACAGCTAATTAATATGATTTCAAATTTTTATATTTAAGCTGGATTGAGCTAATAATATGAAGCCCCTAAATTACTGGTAACTTAGGGGCTTTTTGACGATGATTAAATTTAGTTTTTAGGGTAGGGATGTGCAACGCCTTTATGGCAGTCGATACAGGTTTTACGCTTATCTTCTGGACGTTTAAAGTTTAATTGGTGCATTCTTTGAGCCATTTTGCTCATTTCACTTGATGGATTTTCATAAATGCGATTATGGCAATTTTGGCAAGTTGATGAATCAATGGAGCGTAAATAATCACGGGCTAGATCCGCTTGTTCTTTACGATGGGTATCTAACCATTCTTGAGTTTCAAATCCATCAATCGTCAAATAACCAATAATATCCTTAGAAACCACAATTTTTTTCATTAAATAAGCAAAGGGTTCTTGGGGAAGATGGCACTGTTGGCATTGAACAACGATGCCTGCACGATTCGCACCGTGAGGTGAATTGAGTACTTCATCTTGTAAAGAATGTCCTGCATGGCAAGACATACAAAATTTATCGGTACTGGTGGCATGCACACTTGTTGAGTAGCAAAAAAGCCAATAGCACCGACAATTACACCGATAACTAATAGTATCAGTATTGAATACTTTGCACTGGGCTTTAACATCGCTCTCCAGTTCATTCAAATTCTCCAAAAAATAATGAATATTGTTATTTGTTAACACATTAACATTTTTAATTACAGAGAATTTGAACTGATACTGATATCTCATTAAAAGTATTGGAAAAAAAATGCTTTTATTTAAATACGAAGGCACCAATCGTACTAAGTTTAGCTATGGTTTATGGCCGTAGTGAGAGGAGATTGTTAGTGTGTTGAACAATAGATAAATTATTTTCATCTAAAATCACTGTAATCATCCGATATACCCCCATCATCTTGAAATCTCTTGGGTATAGATTCATATGCTCGCTCTAAAATTCAAACTTCACTTTTTTGTTCTAAGATTAATATTGAATTGTTATACAAGCTTGTATTGGAGTTTTAATTATGTCGAAACAAAAACCAAAAAAAGAACCGAAAAAAGTTTAAAAGAAAAGAGACAAGAAAGAGAAATAAAAAAATGGTAACTCACCACAAAACACCGAATAATCAAGTGAAATATAATCAAAAAAAGCCTGCTTAAAATAGCAGGCTTTTTTTAACGTTGAAGTCAGATTAAATACAAATTAGCTTTCCATCGAAATTTAAACTCGCTCAAATATCGTTGTAATACCTGTCCTAAACCAATGCACATAGTCGCTAAACCAAACTGCGTATTTTTTGATTCCATTATGTTTATCAACGTTGTTGAAATTCTTGCGCCAGAGCATCCCAATGGATGACCTAAGGCAATAGCGCCGCCATTAAGGTTGACCTTGGTGTCGAACTCTTCAAGTAAATTAAACTCTTTTATGCAAGATAATGCTTGAGCTGCAAAAGCTTCATTAAGTTCAAAAATGCCAATATCAGCAAGAGACAAATTTGATCTTTTAAGGGCTTTATAGGTTGCAGGGATCGGACCTGCGCCCATGGTTGCTGGATCGCACCCCGCAACAGCCATTGATCTTATGCGAGCTCGAATCTTTAAGCCAAGATCTTTGGCTTTTGTTCTTCCATTACTAACATTGCTGATGCACCATCTGATAATGCCGATGATGTACCAGCAGTTACTGTACCTTGCGCGGGATCAAACACAGGCTTTAGCTGCGAAAGCGATTCAAGTGATGTTTCCGGGCGGATCACTTCATCATGGATGACTTTGATTAAAGCGCCATTTGTATCATGGCCTTCAATGGGCTGGATCTCATTAGTAAAACGTCCTTCCTTTGTCGCTTTGAAAGCAAGTTTGTGGGATCTAACGGCAAATGCATCTTGTTGATCTCGTGTGATCCCATTCATTCGCCCAAGTAATTCAGCAGTAAGCCCCATCATTCCCGAAGCTTTAGCTACATATTTAGAAAGCCCAGGATGAAAATCAACGCCGTGATTCATCGGTACGTGTCCCATATGCTCAACGCCACCAATAATAAAGACATCTCCCATGCCAGTCATAATGCTTTTAGTGGCTTGGTGAAGTGCCTCCATAGATGATCCACATAGGCGGTTGATCGTAACAGCGCCAACACTTTTGGGCAGATCCGCAAGTAAAGCTGCATTTCGAGCAATATTAAGCCTTGCTCTAACGTTTGCTGAACACATCCCCAAATGACATCTTCAATTCATTGGGATCTATTTGAGGATTACGAACTAAAAGCGCTTTAATCAGTTCTGCGGATAAGGTTTCTGCTCTCACATGGCGGAAAACACCTTCTTTTGATCGCCCCATAGGAGTACGAATACAATCGACAATAACAGCTTGTTTCATCATTATTTCCTCTCCTAATTAGGCTTTATAGTAACAACCATTGTTGGCTGAAAGGGTGCGCATGGAAGGCGTGACTTGGTATAAAGGTCCTAAATGGGCATATTTATCTGCAAGTTCAACGAATTTTGCAATTCCCATGGTATCGAGATCACGGAATACGCCGCCTCTAAATGGTGGAAAACCCAAACCATATAACAATCCGATATCGCCTTCCGCTGCAGAAGCAATAATGCCTTCATCTAAGCAGCGAACCGTTTCGATCACCATTGGGATCATGGTTCTTGCAATAATTTCATCGGCACTGAAGTTTTTGAGATCTCCAAGACTATTTTGCAAAAGTGAATAGGTTTTTTGATCTATATCTTTTTTAGGCTTACCTTTTCGATCAACCGTATATTGATAAAAACCATGGGCACTTTTTTGACCATAGCGTTTTTCTTTAAACATTAATTCAATGGCATCTTTTTTGGGTTTTGCCATTCGTTGTGGAAAACCTTCCGCCATAACAGTTTGTGCATGGTGCGCAGTATCAATGCCAACCACATCAAGCAAATAAGCAGGACCCATAGGCCAACCAAATTGTTTTTCCATCACGGTATCAATTAAGGCGAAGTCAGCACCATCGGTGAGTAAAGCGTTAAACCCTGCGAAATAAGGAACAATACGCGATTAACAAAAAATCCCGGACAATCGTTAACAACTATTGGGGTTTTACCCATTTTGCTCGCGTAGGCAACAAGGGTGGCGATGGTTTCATCACTAGTATGTTCACCGCGAATAATTTCAACTAGTGGCATTTTATGGACAGGATTAAAAAAATGCATGCCGCAAAATCGTTCTGGCCTATTTAACGCCTTTGCTAAAGAGTTAATTGAAATCGTCGAAGTATTTGATGTGATGATGGTCGAATCAGCAACAAAGGTTTCAACTTCCGCAAGTACCTGAGATTTGATTTTAGGATGCTCAACCACAGCTTCAATAATAATTTCTGTTTGTGAGATACTTGTATAAGCAAGTGTTGGCGTAATGCTGCTGAGTACTTTGCCATTTTTTCAGGAGTTGAACGACCTTTATTGACTTGAGCAGTTAATAATTTTATAGCTTCATTCATTCCCATATCAATTGCCGACTGATTAATGTCTTTCATTATGATAGGAACAGATTTACGAGCACTTTGATAAGCAATGCCCCCCCCCATAATGCCTGCACCAATAACGGCTGCTTTGTTGATTTGTTTAGCAAGCTTAGTGGCTTTTTTAGCCTTCGCTTTTACATATGATCATTTAAAAAAATGCCAATAAGAGAAGCCGCTACATCGGTTTTTGCGAGTTTTATAAAAGCGTGATTTTCAATTTTAAGCGCATCAGTTCGATTGCAGTTAGCCGCTTGTTCGATAGCGGTTACGGCAGCCATAGGCGCAGGATAATGTTTACCAGCAAGGGCAAAAACCATGCCTTTTGCAGTGGTAAATGACATGGTAGCTTCAATTTGAGGTAGAGAAAGAGGTGACTGTTTTTGTCTTCTGCGACTTTTCCAATCAATATTGCCATTAATGGCATCTTTTAACATTTTTATTGCTGATGATGCTAATAAATCGAGTTTAACAACGGCATCGATAGCACCCGATTTTAATAAGAATTGGAGTTTTGATTTTTCCCTGTGGTTATCCACTCCAAGGCATTATCAGCGCCGATTAGACGGGGTAAACGAACCGTTCCGCCAAACCCAGGCATTATGCCAAGCTTTGTTTCAGGCAATCCAACTTGAGCATTAGTATCGGCTACTCGTAGATCCGTTGCTAAAACTGTTTCACAACCGCCACCAAGGGCATAACCATTAATTGCTGAAATTGTCGGATAAGGAAGATCTTCCAGCTTATTAAAAATTGTGTTTGCTTGTTCAATCCAAAAAGAAGTTGGCTATCAGGCTGCGAAAACAAGCCCAGAAATTCAGTAATATCCGCGCCAACAATAAAAGCATCTTTGGCTGAACATAAGAGCAACCCTGCAATATTTGGTTGTTTGATGATGGTGTCTAGCGCATTGTCCAGGAATCAAGGGTTTCACGATCAGCTTATTAATGGCTGTTGGTGAATTAAAACAAAGCTTGGCAATGCCATCTTCTATCAATTCAACCTGTATTGTTGGGCTTTGGTAGATCATTGCTTACGTCCTTTTTTATTCTTGAACCGCTGATGTCAGGCTTGCTGATAACTTCTCTTTACTAATGCCATCGGTATAACAATGATAGCTAAGGTAAGTTATTCAAAATAATGGTTAATCCATAACCGTTTGTTAGGCATTTTGCGTTGAAATTTAAAAGATTACAACCTTCAATTTACATTATTAGCAAATGCATACAGAACTTAGCAAATGCATACAGATTGTATAAAAATGAGTGTATTGCAATAAGGTTGAACTAAGAGGTTTATTGAGGTATTACAATTTTTAAAATTTTAATTGAATAGGAATTAATATCAGGTTTAAAATTATTTTAATTATTTCGTTTAAATTTTTATATTGTTTCACATTTAGGAAATAGTTTTTTAAGGATAAAGACGTAATAAATTGATAAAGAATTATTAAATATGTATTTTTCAATTATTCTGAAACTTGTCTGTTTATTTGTTGTAACTATATTCTTTCTCATATGGAGATAAGTTTTTGACTCCTGTAAATCCTATCGCAACGAAATGTGTTTCTACCGATATTATTCCTATTCCACCAACATGGAATTGGAATGTTTACTGTTAAAGTTGAAAAAAATGAGAGCATCCATACAAAGAGTTTGCAAATATTATAGTGATTTTTTTGCTAATGAAAGTATAGACATTAAAATCGATGCTTTTATGTGCCTGGCTGCTTTAGCTTTACCGTCAGAACAACATTGCTTTAATATAAACATCAAGGATCCTGATATTTCATTTTTAATATCAAATTTAGGAACTGAAAACCTATTACATCAAACGATAAATACGAACAGTGTGATTTAGAAAATATATTAAAAATATTTTCTGATAAAAATAGTTATGTTCATAAGTTTATTCTGTTTGATAAAGATTCTGTTATTTTAAAAGAATTATATAAAATAAATTTTAAAGAGTGTGGTTCATTACTCTTTAACCTATGGCTGAAATGAAATACAAAATAAATGATAAGGGCATGTGTTATGGTTTCTCGTTTATGGCTATTCAAGCATTTTTAAGAAAAGATTTTAATAGCTACATAAACAGGATTGAAAATCTAAATAAACAAATAGATACATATGAGACAAGTATTTCTTATGAGCAAAAAGTTAAAATGCTAGCTAATGATTTAAACACAGATAAGTTATCACCTATAACCGAAAAAAATCGAATGTTGATATTTGTTGATTAACGAATTAAAATCCATTAAGCATTTTTTTGATGGTGTTTTATGTATCAAAGTATTACTGAGAATAATTATAGTGAGTATGATAATGAATCTTTTCCCATATTACGATCAAAACTACAGACCAGTGTTAGAATTATTTGCAGATAAAATGCTGAATTTTCAGTGTCTGATGGAATAATCCCATTTGGTGGATTCTGTGCCAATAATAGGGTTCTTAGTCTTTTTACAGCGAAGGATGTAGAGACTTTGATAGATAAAGTGTTTTTGTCAACAGAGCAAATTGCTTTAAGAATTGGCTCAAATCATCATTCTATTGCTGTTTTTGGCAGTGGGCTGATGGTTGTTTTCTTGTCAATAATAGCCAGTTTACTCTCGACTTTATAGCTCCACGCAAAGTTATTTAATTTTAGAGGTACTTTATGGAAGTTGCCCTCTCACATGTCCCATAGTGATTGAAGAATTTGGTGTTCAAAAAAATACTCCTTTGATCTCAAATACCGAGCTTCAGTTAATAAATGAAACGACATTGTTCGTTTTAGATAATAATATAAAGGGGATCTTTGAGTATTCGATTATTTTTGAATTTTGTGAAGTGACTAAAGCGGTTTTTAATTTTATTGATCTAAATGGATTTGGTGTTGGTTTAAAGCGTGCAATTATGTTTGCAATACTTAATAAAGGATTAAAATATTTAGGGTATAGAAATCATATTGAATTGGTTGAAATGTGCTTTGATTGGTTATTAAATACGACTGTCCTGACTACAGATGAAAAATTTATTTTAATTAATTCAGCGGCTAAAAATGAGGGGAAACTTTTTATTCTATATGTCATAATTTTAATGACATTATAAAAATAATGACATATAAAGTTTGTCAATTTAAGGGGTTTACGATAGAGCAAAAATTGCTTTTTTTATGTGCTAAACGTGAAGACGGGGTAGATGCTCTATTTATTGCAGCAGAAGATGGACATAAAGAGATAGTGAAATATTACTAGAGGCTGTTTGTGGTTCAGCGATATTTACTAAAAATCAAAGTTTAATTTTTTACGGTCAGTCCGGCCTGATGGCATATCTGCTTTATTTATGGCAGCAGAAAATGGACATAAAGAGGTAGTGAAAATATTATTAGAGGCTGTTTGTGGTTCAGCGATATTTACTAAAAATCAAAAGTTTAATTTTTTACGGTCAGCCCGCCCTGATGGTGTTGCTGCTTTATTTATGGCAGCAGAAAATGGACATAAAGAGGTAGTAAAATATTACTAGAGGCTGTTTGTTGTTCAACAATATTTACTATGATTCAAAAGTATAATTTTATACTTTCAGCCCGCCGAGATGGCGTTTCTGCTTTATTTTTTGCTGCAAATGAAGGTCATTATGAAACCGTTGAAATATTCACTCAGTGTATTTCTAGTCTTTATGGGTTGACTAAGCAGGAGAGAATGATGCTTTGGGGGGCTAATCGTCCTGATGGAGTTTCTACATTGCAATGGCTTCAATGTTAGGGTATTCAAAAACCGTTGAAGTCTTAGTTAAGGGTATTCTAAAGAGTAAGACTCTTCTAAAAGATGAAAAATTAAGCTTATTTCTAATCCTTATAAAGGTCGATATTCGTGTTTGTATTATTCTAACGATTATGAAAAAAAGGAAGTTACAGACGTTATTATAAAACAATTTGTTTATCTAAGGTATTTTCTAATACACAAAAGAAAACTTTTTTGCTTTCAGGTGCAAACACTTTAGATGGGGTTAAGATTATGATAAAAGATACAACTTTGTCAGAAGAGGATAAAAGTGAATTATTAATCTTGTTGAAAACAAGTAAGCAGATTAAATTAAAACTACTTACTTGAATGTGATTATTCTTAGCTGAAAACCTAACTTCAGTTTAAAATTCAAAATTAACTGCGTTATTACTGATATTGAACTTTACTTTGCTCTTGGCCATATTCTAACTTTTCATGGCTTTGACCCCATAGCTTCAGCTACTTCTGGTGGCATATAGTTTTCATCATGCTTTGCTAACACTTCAGTTGCATTTAGCACGTTACCTTCAGCTAACACACCTTGTGCCACAATGCCTTGTCCCTCACGGAATAAATCAGGTAAAAGATTGTCATAAGTGACGGTGACCTCACCGCCTGCGGCATCATGAACTTTAAATTCGACGTGTAGGCTCGTGGGATCTCGATGTAATGATCCCACTGTAACCATTCCACCGATACGAATACGTTGCCCAACTTCCGGTAATACGCCAGTGTCTTTTTACCTTGAATAATTTCTGTTGGCGTAAAAAACAAGTTGAGGTTTGAGTTAAGGGCGTAAAGCAACAAGGATGCAATACCAGATACGCCAACAACTAAGGCTACAGCAAGTATTAATCTCTTTTTACGTCTTGGATTCATTGTTTCTCCGATGTTGTTTTAATCGTTGTTCACGGGCAATTTTTTGAGTAATTTGAGCTAATATTTTCTTTTTTTGTCTGAGGCTCGTTAGTAACAAAATGCCTAAACTGCCAAAGCACACGCCATAGGCAAGCCAAACATAAAAGCCATAACCACCCATATTAAAAAAGGCATTGATTGAATCAAACTGCATTATTTGACTCCTACTTTTGTGGCAAGTTCACGAACCCATGGACGCATGCTGTTTCGGGCAAGAATTTCTGCGCGAAAACGCACTAAAGTCAATGCACCAATCATCAAACCAAACCCAAGAATATTGATAACTAATGGAATTAGCATCTCTGATGGCATGGTCGATTTTTCTGTTATCTTAATGGTCGATGGCTGATGCAGCGAGCTCCACCAATCAACAGATATTTAATAATAGGTATATTTACTACGCCAACAATGGCCAAAATACCTGCAGCTCTTGCGGCTAATACTTTATCTTCAAATGACGCATATAAAGAAATAACGCCAAGATACAGAAACAGCAGTACTAACTCTGAAGTTAGGCGCGCATCCCATACCCACCAAGTGCCCCACATAGGTTTACCCCAAGTGGCGCCAGTAAATAAAGCAATAAAGGTGATAACTGCCCCGATTGGTGCAATCGAAGCGGCTGCCCAGTCAGCTAATTTTAATTGCCAAACAAGGCCAATAAAGGAAGCTATGGCCATACTCATGTAAGCTGCCATTGACATGGATGCAGCGGGTACATGAATAAAGATGATGCGATAACTGTCTCCTTGCTGATAATCAGTAGGCGCAAACATCAAGCCCCATATTGTGCCTGTAAAAATAAAGCCTAAGGCTAATACTGAAATCCAAGGTAACAGTTTGCCAGAGAGTTGGTATGCCCGCTGTGGGTCTGCATAAGGATGAAGCCATTTCCACATCTTAGTTTGTACTCACTCTTAAAGAGGCACCAATTGCAAAAGGTGCCAAAGTTAATGAACCAAGTAACATAGCGCCAATTATCGCTAAATGACCTGAATAAGGCATATTCATACTGGCAGCATCAATTGCACTGGTGGCAAAAATTAACACTGGAATATACAAAGGAAGAATTAACAGACTTAATAACACGCCGCCTTTTCTTAAGCCGACGGTTAAAGCTACACCTATGGCACCGAGTAAACTTAATACCGGTGTACCTAAGGCTAATGTCGAAAGTAGCGCACCGTAGCTATTGTCATCAAGATGTAATAAGACCGCAAGTAACGGCGCGATAATAATCAGAGGAACGCCAGTTAATATCCAATGGGCAAAGACTTTTGCTAATACTAAAATGGCGAGCGGCTGCGGACTTAACAGCATTTGCTCTAAGCTGCCATCGTTATAGTCTGCTTTAAATAAACGCTCTAAAGACAACATAGAAGACAGTAATGCTGCAACCCAGATAATGCCTGGTGCAATTCTGGTGAGTGTTTGCGCTTCAGGCCCAACACCCAGTGGAAACAGTGTCACCACCATAACAAAGAATAATAGTGGATTGAAAATATCACCACGGTGACGAATTGCTATTTTTATATCCCGATTAAGCAGGATGAAAAATGCGCGAGTGTAGCTTATCCCTCGTTTCATGATTAGTGTTCTGTGCCTTTACTGATAGTCATTAAAGCGGTAGTCGAGACGAATCTTCTGTAGTTGAGCATTGTCAATATGCCCATATCTTGATGGGTTGTTAAGATGACACAACCGCCTTTATCTGCATGTTGGATAAATAATTTTTCAAGTTTTTTCACCCCTTTTTTATCTATTGCAGTAAAAGGTTCATCAAGTATCCAAATACGGCTATTGGTATGCCATAGACGCGCAAGCGCTGTGCGTCTATGTTGACCAGCTGATAAATGCCCAGCTAATGCATCCTCAAAGCCGTTAAGATTAACCTCAGATAATATATCGGAGCAATCAACTTTATCGTAACCACTAATGCTTAAATTGAAATTAAGATTTTCTTCAGCGGTGAGCTCGCTTTTTACGCCGGCAAGGTGACCTAAAAAAAGCAAATCTTGATTGAACTCATCGCGATTGCGAGTGATGTCGATATTTGTATATTTAACTTTTCCAGCATAGGGCCGAGATAAGCCTGCTAAAATGCGCAGTAAACTGGTTTTTCCTGCGCCATTAGGTCCTTCAATCTGAACAATATCGCCACTGTTAATATCAAAGCTTAATTCATCGAAAAGCACTCGGTCTTCTCGAATACAAGTAAGATTATCTGCTGACAATAATAGATTTGATGCGGCTTGGTTCACGAAAGTTCTCTATATCAATGGTGAATGTGTACTTTTACTAAGACGCCAAGTTTTCGGTTTTTTTTTGTGAAAATGTGCTTAGCATTGACGCAATTTATATCCGCTTATACTAACACAATTGCAAACAGGGATTTACATTAGATTTGTATAATGTCTCAGCAATTTGATGGTGCTCGAATAAAATAGAATTTTGCGAAAGTTCTAACGAAAAGACACTATATATTTACTGCTTTTATTTGACATCATAAATGATGCTTTACAAAGATGTGACTGAAATATAGAGAGTAAGTATCACAAAAGCGTGAGTTTTGTAGTGTTATGTTGTAATCTTTAAGTATCAATAAATGATATTGAATAATAAAAAAAGACGGCTAGACAACGGGTTAGGTTTACCAAGCCTTTATCGGGATTAACATTAGGAATATGAACATGAAACAACTGTTAGCAATGACCGCTGTAGCTGCGTTAACTTTGTCTGCAAATGTGTTTGCTCAGGATGGCGAAGCTGTATATCAAAAAGCGTGTAAAGTTTGTCACGAAATCGGTGTTGCTGGCGCACCAAAGGCTTTTGATGTTGCTGCTTGGGAGCCGCGTCTTGGTCTTGGTTTAGACACGCTTGTTAAAACAGTGCAAGCAGGTAAAGGTGCAATGCCACCGAATGGCATGTGTATGGATTGCTCAGTAGAAGATTTCCAAAATGCAATTGATTATATGTCTAAAGCGAAGTAACTCGTTTTGAATATAAAAAAACCGACTGATGTCGGTTTTTTTATATCTGCTAATGATTGATTCATAAGTTACTGAACTAGCGTATTTAGCACCAAATTCGCAGTATCACCAATAGCAACTGATGATAAAGAGCCTTGTACATCGCCAGCTTGTGGTCTGACACTGCCATGCTTAGATAGCACTGCAATCACTTCTACATTTTTTGCATCACTTAAATTCATTGCACCCATCTTAGTTGAATTATCTAAGACAACTTGTGCTGGCAATGAATTCGCACTAATTTTTGTGGCAGCAAGTGGCATACGGTCGCCATTAGTTGCACGAGCAAATACAAAAATCACATCGCTGCTGGCAACTTGATCTTTTAGCTCTGGTGAAATAGTGACATTCAGCGTGACTTTACTGTTTGCTGCAATATTTTTATGAGTTTCATCTTTTGGCATATTAGGCTCTGCGGACGCCATTTCATTTTTGCAGCGTCAATCGCATTAATGATGGCTTCTCTATCAATATCACTACGCTCACCTGAAAGAATTGTTTCCCAAGCTTCAACCGCCTTAGGGTAATTAGCAGTAAAAAAGCGTTCATACCTACTAACAATAGCGTTGATGGATCTTTTTGCATCCATTGCTAATGATTGATCGATAAGACGCTGAACTTCAGGTGTAATTCGCTGATTATTTTTATAGTACAAAGCGGTTGCTTTAGGGCCTAATAATTCAGCCTGTGGTCCCACTAAATCCATCACATTATCAAATGCTTTCATGGCATCGTCATAACGATTTGCAGCAATATAGGCATGACCTAAACTAAACCAAGCTTGGCTATTATCGGGGTTTGATTGTACCTGAGATTCAAACATGGCAATTTCTTGAGAAACTAACTGCTCTTTTGTCATGCCTGCATGGGGATTATTACCCGCTATTTGTTGGCTTTGAATTAGCTGTATTTCTTGATAAGCCCCAAGATTTTGATACGCATAAGCTGCAACGGCGATCATAACCACTGACATCATAGATGGCATTATGATGCTTTTAGGCTTTGCTTTTGGCTTAAAGACTCATCTTCACCCTGCTTCATATCTTGCAGTAAGCTGATCTCTAGCTCTTTTTTTAAAGCATCATATTCAGCTTGATCAAGCAGCTTTTCATCAAGTTCTTTTTCTAGATTCGTTATCCGTTCATTAAATAATTCAAGGTTAGTCTGATTACGAACGCCTGCTTCTTCAGCACTATTTAACGTTTTTTGACGAAAATGGGGGATCCAAATCAGCATCAGGCTGATAAGCAAAATCAATGCAATTAAAATCCAGAATAAGGTCATTTATATTTACTCTATGTCAACAGAACCTAATTTGAGCCGTTGTTTTGCCTTAGTAATTTTAAGGTCAATATTTCGGGTGCTAAGGATGGTGATTATACGGAAAGATGATTCATTGAACAGTAATATAACCCATAGGGCTTTGGTAAAAGGGATAGTTGGGTACTGCTTCACATATTAAAGGTGACATAAAAATCATTTGAAACTTAATGGCATTAAAAGAGTCTGACTTTAACGGGTTTAAACATGTTTTTGTATTCGTAATATTTTGATTCAAATGTGAATAACTTAATTTTAAGCCTTTATATAATGCGACTAATAACCCAGATTTGTTTTAAAACAGCAGACATGAATTATAGCAAATACTAAAATGAGCAAAATTAGCACATAAATTTGTGATATTTTTGACGGTTAACCGCTGTATCAACACTGAGAATAAAACTCCGAGGAAAATCCATGATCCCAGAACTAGGACACTTTTCACTGATAATAGGATTGGCCTTTGCCTTTCTATTAGCCAGTGTGCCCTTGATAGGTATTGCTCGTAAAGATCAATATCTGGTTCGCTACGCTAGACCGTTATCCTACGGTATGTTCGTTTTTATTTTATTATCTGTAATCACTCTGGGCTACAGCTTTGCAACTGACGATTTTTCCGTTGCTTATGTTGCTGGTCACTCTAACTCACAACTGCCGATATTCTTCAAAATAGCAGCGGTTTGGGGTGGTCATGAAGGTTCATTGTTATTCTGGGTCTTCTCACTATCAGCTTGGGCTGCTGCCGTTGCTTTTTTTAGTAAAGGACTTGAAGAAGTATTTACTGCGCGCGTGCTAGCAATTTTGGCAATGATCACCATTGGTTTTACTTTGTTTATGTTACTGACGTCAAACCCATTTGAGCGTTTGTTTCCAGTACCGATGGAAGGTCGTGACTTAAACCCAATGCTGCAAGATGTTGGATTGATTTTTCATCCACCAATGCTGTATTTAGGCTATGTTGGATTTTCAGTAAGTTTTGCCTTTGCTATCGCGGCATTAATGAGTGGCCGACTAGACTCAGCTTGGGCTCGTTGGAGTAGACCTTGGACGTTAGCCGCTTGGATTTTCCTGACAGGCGGTATTTCACTTGGTTCATGGTGGGCATATTATGAATTAGGCTGGGGTGGCTGGTGGTTTTGGGATCCAGTTGAAAACGCATCCTTTATGCCTTGGTTAGTGGGAACAGCCTTACTACATTCTGTGATTGTGACTGAGAAACGCGGTGCATTTCGAAATTGGACCGTTTTGTTATCGATTTTTGCCTTCTCATTAAGCTTACTTGGTACCTTTATCGTTCGTTCAGGGGTACTGACTTCTGTTCATTCTTTTGCATCTGATCCAAGTAGAGGAATGTTTATTCTTCTATTACTAGGATTAGCTATTGGTGGTTCGCTTGCGCTGTTTGCTTTTAGAGCCAGCGACATGAAAAGCCCCGCAAGGTTTGAACTTAAATCAAAAGAAACCATGTTACTTATCTGTAATGTGCTTTTGACCGTCGCCGCTGGCACTGTGTTACTTGGGACTCTTTATCCGCTACTTATTGATGCTTTGAATATGGGGAAAATTTCCGTAGGACCTCCATACTTTAACGCTGTTTTCGTGCCGATTGTGTTAGTGCTATTCATGTTTATGGGAATAGGTCCAATAATTCGTTGGAAGCGTTCTAAAGCGGGAGCTATCAAAAAACAAGTAATGATCCCTGCTATTGTTGCGTTAATAGCAGGTGTTGTAGCGCCATTTATTGCTGGTGGCGAATTTAATATCTGGGTGGCATGTGGGATAGGTGCCGCCACCTGGGTTACTTTAATGACGCTGAAAGCTGGTTTTAACATTGTTAAATACCAAGGCAAATTTGATTTCTCACGCATGGGGCGTAGCCAGTTAGGAATGATCCTCGCGCACCTTGGTATTGCGGTGAGCATTATTGGTGCAACCATGGTTTCAAACTACTCTATCGAAAAGAGTGTGCGTATGGGACCGGGCGTCACTCAAGAGTTAGCGGGTTATTCATTTACTTACTTAGCAACCAAAAATGTTGCAGGGCCAAACTACACAGCCAAACAAGGTCAAATTGAAGTCAGTAAAGATGGCGAATTCATTACGCTGCTTAAGCCTGATCGCCGTCAATATAATGTACGTACTATGGATATGACCGAAGCAGGTATTGATTGGGGATTGTTCCGCGATCTTTATGTGACGATGGGTGACCCAATAAGTGCAACAGAGTATGCCGTTCGTCTAAACTACAAGCCGTTTGTACGTTGGATTTGGTTTGGTAGCATCTTTATGATGATAGGCGGTATCTTTGCGGCGTCAGATAAACGATACCGTATTAAAAGTACGTCAAAGACGATGTAAATGACAAGCCTGAAGCAAAATTAGCTACAGCATAATGGTGGTTAAGAATAAATGAAAAAGCTTGTACTTTTTATTCCATTGGTTTTGTTTTTAGGGATGGGAATATTCCTTTATAAAGGTTTATTCTTGAATCCAGAAAAATTAGATTCTGCCCTTGAAGGAAAACCGGTTCCTGCGTTTCAATTGCAGCAACTTGAAAATCCAGCAAACATTATTACTAATGAGGATATTAAAGGTAAGGTGTCATTACTTAATGTTTGGGCCACATGGTGCCCAAGTTGCAAATATGAGCATCCTTATCTGATGATGTTATCAAAGCAAAATATTCTACCTATATATGGTATTAACTATCGAGATGAGCGAGCACCAGCAATTCGTGAACTTGCTCGAGATGGTGATCCATATACGCTGAATATTTTCGACAAAGATGGCCGTCTAGGATTAGATCTAGGCGTTTATGGTGCACCAGAAACTTTTCTTGTGGATCATAAAGGCATTATTCGATTCCGTTATGCAGGTCCCGTGGATATGAAGGTGTGGACAAAAACGCTTTTGCCTAAGGTTCAGCAGTTAGAAGCCGAGGCATTAAAGGATAAAGCTGCAACAGGAGCTGCACTATAATGACCCGATTAGCTAAATTATTTAGTGTTGCTGTTTTAACCTTTGGTTTGATAGCTAGCGTATTCGCAACGCCTGTTGATACTTATCAATTCAAATCATCAATAAACCAAAAACGTGCGTTAATTTTGGCAAATGAGCTTCGATGTCCACAATGCCAAAATCAAAACTTGGTTGACTCGAATTCGCCAGTTGCAAAAGATCTACGTCTCGAAGTTTATAAGATGGTTGATGAAGGTAAGAGTGATAATCAGATCATTGAATTTATGACTAGCCGTTATGGTGAGTTTGTACTTTATAAGCCAAGGCTTGAAAGTAAAACTTATGTCCTGTGGGGCGGCCCAATTATTTTATTGCTTATTGGCTTAGTTATAGGCTTCATATTTATACGCAAACAACGTATTAGTGGAGAAAATGTGCCAGAGCTAAGCGTTGAAGACCAAAAGCAGCTAGATAGCATTTTGAAGCAAAACTCAAAATAATCTTGATAGCAGTGGTAATAATAAAAGAGCAGTGCGGATGCACTGCTCTTTTTGTATATAAAGAAAGGATTAATAGCTGTAAATCTAAGCGCGTTTAATCTTTTTTGATCATCATGGGTAAATGTTGCGCATTCGATAAAAGTAATGCTAAAAACCCCTTGCATGGATCTCAAATCTCCCTATAATGCGCCCCATCGACACGGCACAACGGGCTTCTTAATGAAGTTACTGAGTAAAGTGAAGATTCACTAACAGGTTAAAATGAACCTTGTTCAGTGAGGCAAAAAGGCTTTTGAAATTAACTTTTAAAAAGTACTTGACGCCAAACGGGAAATGCGTAGAATACGCAGCCCTAGCCAAGCGATAACGCTTTCGGCAACGCTCTTTAACAATGCAAATAGACAAGCAAATCTGTGTGGACATTCACAGTAATTGATTAAGTCGACAACGATTTAAATCAATGAAAGAAGTTCATGCAACATGCAACGTTGGTTCCTTTAAGTAGGGATTGACGAAAGACAGAATTCATTGAGCAGAAGCCATCCTTTAGAAATAAAGAGTGGGTTCGACCAAAACTTTAATTGAAGAGTTTGATCATGGCTCAGATTGAACGCTGGCGGCAGGCCTAACACATGCAAGTCGAGCGGTAACAGAAAGTAGCTTGCTACTTTGCTGACGAGCGGCGGACGGGTGAGTAATGCCTGGGAATATGCCGAGACGAGGGGGATAACAGTTGGAAACGACTGCTAATACCGCATAGTACCTACGGGTCAAAGTAGGGGAGCCTTCGGGTCCTTACGCGTCTTGATTAGCCCAGGCGGGATTAGCTAGTAGGTGAGGTAAAGGCTCACCTAGGCGACGATCCCTAGCTGTTCTGAGAGGATGATCAGCCACACTGGGACTGAGACACGGCCCAGACTCCTACGGGAGGCAGCAGTGGGGAATATTGGACAATGGGCGCAAGCCTGATCCAGCCATGCCGCGTGTGTGAAGAAGGCCTTCGGGTTGTAAAGCACTTTCAGCGAGGAGGAAAGGTTATAAGTTAATACCTTATAGCTATGACGTTACTCGCAGAAGAAGGACCGGCTAACTCCGTGCCAGCAGCCGCGGTAATACGGAGGGTTCGAGCGTTAATCGGAATTACTGGGCGTAAAGCGTGCGCAGGCGGTTTGTTAAGCGAGATGTGAAATCCCCGGGCTTAACCTGGGAATGGCATTTTGAACTGGCAAACTAGAGTCTTGTAGAGGGGGGTAGAATTTCAGGTGTAGCGGTGAAATGCGTAGAGATCTGAAGGAATACCGGTGGCGAAGGCGGCCCCCTGGACAAAGACTGACGCTCATGCACGAAAGCGTGGGGAGCAAACAGGATTAGATACCCTGGTAGTCCACGCCGTAAACGATGTCTACTCGGAGTCTGGTGTCTTGAACACTGGGCTCCCAAGCTAACGCATTAAGTAGACCGCCTGGGGAGTACGGCCGCAAGGTTAAAACTCAAATGAATTGACGGGGGCCCGCACAAGCGGTGGAGCATGTGGTTTAATTCGATGCAACGCGAAGAACCTTACCTACTCTTGACATCCACGGAATTTTTCAGAGATGAATTAGTGCCTTCGGGAACCGTGAGACAGGTGCTGCATGGCTGTCGTCAGCTCGTGTTGTGAAATGTTGGGTTAAGTCCCGCAACGAGCGCAACCCTTATCCTTATTTGCCAGCACGTAATGGTGGGAACTCTAGGGAGACTGCCGGTGATAAACCGGAGGAAGGTGGGGACGACGTCAAGTCATCATGGCCCTTACGAGTAGGGCTACACACGTGCTACAATGGCGAGTACAGAGGGTCGCGAAGCCGCAAGGTGAAGCTAATCCCAGAAAGCTCGTCGTAGTCCGGATCGGAGTCTGCAACTCGACTCCGTGAAGTCGGAATCGCTAGTAATCGTGGATCAGAATGCCACGGTGAATACGTTCCCGGGCCTTGTACACACCGCCCGTCACACCATGGGAGTGGGCTGCACCAGAAGTAGATAGCTTAACCTTTCGGGGATGGCGTTTACCACGGTGTGGTTCATGACTGGGGTGAAGTCGTAACAAGGTAGCCCTAGGGGAACCTGGGGCTGGATCACCTCCTTACCTAAGCGACGAAATTAATACTGTCGAGTGTTCACACAGATAGGTTTGTCTTTGCACAAATCGCAATGCCTTTATGGTGTTGTTGTTCTTTAAAAATTTGGAAAGCTGATAGTATTTCATCGAGAGATGAATACGAAAAAATTGAGTTCTCAACACATCTTTAATCAGGTGTCTTGAAATATTCTTGAACTAAGGCGGTTTCGAAAGAAACTATCAAAGTAAACCAGCTGGTTACAGTATAACTTTGGAAGAGGAAACTCATCCGGGTTGTATGGTTAAGTGACCAAGCGTATACGGTGGATGCCTTGGCAGTCAGAGGCGATGAAGGACGTGTTAATCTGCGATAAGCTGTGTCGAGCCGATAAAAGGCATTGAGATACAGATTTCCGAATGGGGAAACCCACTTGCATAAGCAAGTATCGTGTAGTGAATACATAGCTACATGAGGCGAACCCGGGGAACTGAAACATCTAAGTACCCGGAGGAAAAGAAATCAACCGAGATTCCCCTAGTAGCGGCGAGCGAACGGGGATTAGCCCTTAAGTCAGTGGGGTGTTAGTGGAACAAGCTGGGAAGCTTGGCGGCACAGGGTGATAGCCCCGTACACGAAAACTAACCATTGATGAAAACGAGTAAGGCGGCACACGTGACATGTTGTCTGAACATGGGGGGACCATCCTCCAAGGCTAAATACTCCTGACTGACCGATAGTGAACTAGTACCGTGAGGGAAAGGCGAAAAGAACCCCTGTGAGGGGAGTGAAATAGAACCTGAAACCGTATACGTACAAGCAGTGGGAGCGGTCCTTGAGACCGTGACTGCGTACCTTTTGTATAATGGGTCAGCGACTTACGTTTTGTAGCGAGGTTAAGCGAATAGCGGAGCCGTAGGGAAACCGAGTGTTAACTGCGCGTTTAGTTGCAAGGCGTAGACCCGAAACCGAGTGATCTAGCCATGGGCAGGTTGAAGGTTGAGTAACATCAACTGGAGGACCGAACCGACTAATGTTGAAAAATTAGCGGATGACTTGTGGCTGGGGGTGAAAGGCCAATCAAACTCGGAGATATCTGGTTCTCCTCGAAAGCTATTTAGGTAGCGCCTCGAGCGAATACCATTGGGGGTAGAGCACTGTTAAGGCTAGGGGGTCATCCCGACTTACCAACCCTTTGCAAACTCCGAATACCAATGAGTACTACTCGGGAGACAGACAGCGGGTGCTAACGTCCGTTGTCAAAAGGGAAACAACCCAGACCGTCAGCTAAGGTCCCAAAGTGATTACTAAGTGGGAAACGATGTGGGAAGGCTTAGACAGCTAGGATGTTGGCTTAGAAGCAGCCATCATTTAAAGAAAGCGTAATAGCTCACTAGTCGAGTCGGCCTGCGCGGAAGATGTAACGGGGCTAAGTAATCCACCGAAGCTACGGGTTTGCTAATTTATTAGCAAGCGGTAGAGGAGCGTTCTGTAAGCGGATGAAGGTGAAGGGGTAACCCACACTGGACGTATCAGAAGTGCGAATGCTGACATGAGTAACGATAAAGGGAGTGAAAAAACTCCCTCGCCGAAAGACCAAGGTTTCCTGTCCAATGTTAATCAGGGCAGGGTGAGTCGACCCCTAAGGTGAGGCCGAAAGGCGTAATCGATGGGAAACGGGTTAATATTCCCGTACTTTTGCTAACTGCGATGGAGAGACGGAGAAGGCTAGGCTAGCGCGGCGTTGGTAGTCCGCGTTTAAGGTAGTAGGCGGTAGACTTAGGTAAATCCGGGTTTACATTAACGCTGAGAGCTGATGACGAGTCACTAAGGTGATGAAGTAGTTGATGCCATGCTTCCAGGAAAATCTTCTAAGCTTCAGGTTAGCAGGAATCGTACCCCAAACCGACACAGGTGGTTGGGTAGAGAATACCAAGGCGCTTGAGAGAACTCGGCTGAAGGAACTAGGCAAAATGGTACCGTAACTTCGGGAGAAGGTACGCTCCTGATGGTGATGAGACTTGCTCTCTAAGCTGTCGGGAGTCGCAGATACCAGGTGGCTGCAACTGTTTATCAAAAACACAGCACTGTGCGAACTCGCAAGAGGAAGTATACGGTGTGACGCCTGCCCGGTGCCGGAAGGTTAAATGATTGGGTTATCTTCGGAGAAGCTCATGATTGAAGCCCCGGTAAACGGCGGCCGTAACTATAACGGTCCTAAGGTAGCGAAATTCCTTGTCGGGTAAGTTCCGACCTGCACGAATGGCGTAATGATGGCCACGCTGTCTCCAGCCGAGACTCAGTGAAGTTGAAATTGCGGTGAAGATGCCGTATACCCGCGGCTAGACGGAAAGACCCCGTGAACCTTTACTATAGCTTGGCACTGAACATTGAACCTACATGTGTAGGATAGGTGGGAGACTATGAAGCATTGTCGCTAGATGATGTGGAGTCAACCTTGAAATACCACCCTTGTAGTTTTGATGTTCTAACTCTGGCCCCTGAATCGGGGTTGAGGACAGTGCCTGGTGGGTAGTTTGACTGGGGCGGTCTCCTCCCAAAGAGTAACGGAGGAGCACGAAGGTTGGCTAAGTACGGTCGGACATCGTACGGTTAGTGCAATGGCATAAGCCAGCTTAACTGCGAGACAGACACGTCGAGCAGGTACGAAAGTAGGTCATAGTGATCCGGTGGTTCTGAATGGAAGGGCCATCGCTCAACGGATAAAAGGTACTCCGGGGATAACAGGCTGATACCGCCCAAGAGTTCATATCGACGGCGGTGTTTGGCACCTCGATGTCGGCTCATCACATCCTGGGGCTGAAGTCGGTCCCAAGGGTATGGCTGTTCGCCATTTAAAGTGGTACGCGAGCTGGGTTCAGAACGTCGTGAGACAGTTCGGTCCCTATCTGCCGTGGGCGTTGGATGATTGAGGGGAGCTGCTCCTAGTACGAGAGGACCGGAGTGGACGAACCGCTGGTGTTTGGGTTGTCATGCCAATGGCATTGCCCAGTAGCTACGTTCGGAATCGATAACCGCTGAAAGCATCTAAGCGGGAAGCGAGCCCCAAGATGAGTCATCCCTAGGACTTAGAGTCCTCAGAAGGGCCGTCCGAGACTAGGACGTTGATAGGCAAGGTGTGTAAGCGTTGTGAGGCGTTGAGCTAACTTGTACTAATGACCCGAGAGGCTTAACCATACAACCCAGATGGGTTTTACTTACTCTGAAAAGAGAAAGCCTTAGTGAAGAATAAAGCATCTGATTAAAGACAGAACTCAAGTAAAGAATTAGCTTTTCAAATTTCCAATTTTGTCTGGTGACAATAGCATTGTGGCACCACCTGATCCCATTTCGAACTCAGAAGTGAAACGCAATCGCGCCGATGGTAGTGTAGGGTTTCCCTATGTGAGAGTAGGTCATCACCAGACGCCTAATTTAAGCAAAAAGACCACTTAGTAATAAGTGGTCTTTTTGCGTTTACGTTTTATTAATTTCCATTGCTTTTCTTAAGTTTGCCTTTTAGCTTATTAGCTGATGTTATTTATGGAGATGGAAAATGAAGCTTGAAATGATCTGTACTGGAGAAGAGGTGCTTTCTGGTCAAATTGTTGATACCAATGGTGCTTGGTTTTCAACTGTGATGATGGATGAAGGGATTGAAATTCAGATGCGTACATTGATAATAAAAAAGCTGAGCATCTATTAGATATTTAGAGATCAGCTTTAATTGTTTTTAGTGAATTTGTATTGTTAATTATTTACTATTTAAGAGTAACAAATTCTTCTGAGCCAGTAGGATGAATAGCGACTACAGCGTCAAAATCAGCTTTAGTTGCACCCCATTTTAATGGCAACACCAAAACCTTGCAGCATTTCATCCATAGCAAATCCAATACCATGAATCCCGACAACTTTTTCATTTTCACCAACACATATCAGTTTGAATTTACATTCTTGACGATGGGCTGTAATGGCTGTGTACATGGAGGCAAAGTTGAGGTATAGACGGTGACATTTTCATCGCCATATTGCTCTCGGGCTTTAGGTTCAGTCAATCCCATTGTGCCAATTGGAGGATGGCTAAACACAACCGTTGGAATGCAGGAATAATCCATCGCCGCATCGGTCATATTATTAAATAAAACGCTCTGACAATAAACGGCCTGATTTAACTGCAACAGGTGTTAATTCAACGCCGCCAGCCATAATATCACCAACACAATAAATGCCTTTTGCTGATGTATTTTGCTGCGCATCAACAAAAACAAAAACCTTTTGCATCAAGAGTAACATCGGTATTTTCTAGGCCAATATTATCTGTATTGGGTGCACGGCCGACAGCCCAAATAAGGCAATCTACATCATGGCTGTTTCCATTTTCTAGGTGAAGTGTCAATGTGCCATCATCATGCTTTTCAATGTTTTTCGGTGTGCTATTGGTATGAAGCGTTGGACCTTCTTTTGCCATCATATCCATTAGTGCTTCTGACAGCATAGGATCAAAGCTTCTTAAGGGAGAATGTTTGCGAACAAATAAATGGGTTTCACTACCTAACGCATTTAATACGCCAGCAACTTCCACTGCTATATAACCTGCACCGATTATCGCAACACGCTTTGGTTGCTCAGTTAATGCAAAGAAACCATCGGAATCGATACCGTATTCTGCACCTGGAACATCAGGAATAAGCGGATGACCACCTGTGGCAATTAAAATATGCTCTCCAGTGTATTCTTCGCCATTAACTTCAATCGTGTTGTCATTTTTGAATTTTCCATAGCCATGGACAACGGTGACATTGTTGCTGGCAAGTCCGCGATCATATGAGCCATGAATTCGCTCAATATAGGCTTCTCTGTTATCAACTAATGTTTGCCAATTAAATTTGTTTACTTTGACATCAAAGCCATAATCTTTTGCATAAAGGTGCAAGGCTTCTGCCACTTGGGCGCCATACCACATCACTTTTTTGGGAACACAGCCCACATTGACACAAGTACCACCTAATGCCTTTGCTTCAATCAGTAATACTTTTGCACCACGCATTGCTGCGCGGTTTGCGGATGCGATTCCACCACTACCTGCCCCTAGACAGATATAATCAAAGTGCGGTGCCATTTTTTTCTCCATTCTTTATATTGACTGCAATACCATAGTTATCGAACATCTTGATGAATTTAATCTAATAAATTCAATGTGTAAATTCAAATCTAATTGTATGAGGTAATGGTTGAAAATGATACAACTTTAGCATTACAAATTATTATCAAGATTTTTTCATTTAAATAATACTGAGCGTTGAATATTAAGTTAATCATGGGGTTATTAAAACGGATGATTAATCATTTGTTAAATCTAAACTGGTGTTAATTACTGCGTAAGTTTGCTAAAAGTCACCATTTATAACCCGTGTAATTAAGGCTTAAGTTTAAGTTTTTACTAGTTTTATTATCGTATATTCCTTGCGAATAACTAAAAAACTTTTTATCTTGGATTAAATAATTAAACTCAAATAAAGCCTAAACTTGATAATTAAGCATTTGCCCTCATTTATATAATGGAATATTGAACATTCCTAAGGACTGATAATGAGTAATCCTTTACTGAGCAAAACCGACCTACCCGTATTTTCAAAAATAAAACCAGAACACATTCAAACTGCAGTAGAGCAAGCTATCAGTCATTGTCGCGAAACCGTTGAGCAAGTGACAGCAAAAAAGCAAGGCTACACTTGGGACAATTTAATCAAACCATTAGAAGAAGCTGACGATCGTCTGAGTCAAGTTTGGTCGCCAGTATCCCACATGAATGCCGTCGTCAGTAGTGATGAATTAAGAGCTGCTCATGATGCGTGTTTACCGCTATTATCGGATTATGGTACATGGGTTGGTCAACACAAAGGGCTTTATGAAGCCTACAAAGAACTTAACAATGCCGCAGAATTTGTATCTTTGACTCAAGAGGAAAAGACCGCAATTGAGCATAGCTTGCGCGATTTCGAATTATCAGGCATTGGTTTGGAAGATAAGCAAAAGCTTAGATACGGTGAAATTGTTAAACGCATGTCTGAATTAACCAGTCATTTTTCCAATCAAGTGTTAGATGCCACAGAAGCGTGGAGTAAACTTATCACCAATGAAGCGGAACTTGCAGGTCTTCCTGAGTCGGCCATTAATGCCGCAAAGGCTATAGCAGAAGCAAAAGAATTGGATGGCTGGCTATTTACCCTTGATTATCCATCTTATATTCCTGTGATGAGTTACAGTGAAAATAGTGCTCTTAGGCAGGAAATGTATACTGCATTTGTGACTCGCGCATCGGATCTAGGACCTTTTGCGGGTAAATTTGATAACTCAAAAGTCATGGATGAAATCGTGGCTTTACGCCATGAGCTAGCACAATTACTTGGTTTTAGTAGCTATGGTGAAAAATCATTGGCAACCAAAATGGCTGAGTCGCCTTCTCAAGTGATGGATTTTCTTAATGAGCTAGCACTGAGATCTAAAAAACAAGGGCAAGCAGAGCTTGAAGAGTTAACGGCTTTTGCTAAAGACAAATACGACGTTACCGAATTAGCATCATGGGATATGGGGTATTACGGCGAGCAGTTGCAGCAGCATAAATACCAAATTTCACAAGAAGCGCTGCGCCCTTATTTCCCTGAAGACAGAGTGCTTAAAGGGCTTTTTTATACGGTATCACGCTTATTTGGTCTTAAAATTGAAGAGCAAAAAGACATTGATACTTGGCATAAAGACGTCAGATTTTTCAATATTTATGATGCCACAGGTGAATTGAGAGGCAGTTTCTATCTTGATTTATATGCAAGAAGCGGTAAACGTGGTGGCGCTTGGATGGATGATTGTCGTACCAGACGCGTGACCAATCATGGATTGCAAAAACCCGTTGCCTATTTAACGTGTAATTTTAATCGCCCCGTTAATGGTAAGCCTGCGTTATTTACCCATGATGAAGTCACAACGTTATTTCACGAGTTTGGTCATGGTATTCACCATATGTTGACGCAAATGAGCGTTGCTGATGTTTCTGGCATTAACGGTGTGCCATGGGATGCAGTCGAGTTACCAAGTCAGTTTATGGAAAATTGGTGCTGGCAAGAAGAAGCCTTAGCTGAAATTTCAGGTCACCATGAAACGGGCGAGCCATTACCAAAAGAAATGCTTGAAAAGATGTTAGCAGCTAAGAACTTTCAGTCGGGTATGATGATGTTAAGACAGCTTGAATTCTCTTTGTTTGATTTCATTTTGCATAATGAATTTGATCCAGCCAAAGGCGCTCAAGTTCAGCAAACTTTGAATAAAGTCAGAGACCAAATTGCTGTGGTAAAAACCGCTGAATTTAATCGTTTTCAACACGGATTTTCTCACATTTTCGCAGGTGGATATGCTGCAGGATATTACAGCTATAAATGGGCTGAAGTTTTATCTGCCGATGCTTTTTCCCGCTTTGAAGACGAAGGTATTTTTAATCCTGAAACAGGTGCAGATTTTCTTCACAACATACTTGAAATGGGCGGCAGTGAAGAACCAATGAGCCTATTTAAGCGTTTTATGGGGCGGGAACCCAAGCACTGAAGCATTATTACGCCACAGTGGCATATCTGCTTAGATAATATGGTTTCGTAAATAAAATTCACAAGTCATTAAATTGAAAAGGGCTGAATTATTCAGTCCTTTTTGCTATCTTTCTTTTAGTTTTTCAATAATATATTTAATTAATGAACCTTTATTTTCGGCTTCTCTGCTTTTTGCTTTGGCGTATTCATCGCCGAAATCACATTTCTTTTTTAGGCACGAGTAATATTAAATTTCGTGTGTTACCAACTGATTGCGATATTAATGGTCACTTGACTAACTCCCGCTATCCCGCATTTATGGATTTAGCTAGAACCTACATGCTTGCTGAAATGGGAATATTAAAACGTTTTCTTAAACTAAAGTGGCTTCCCGTTGTTAATGCTGCAGAATTTACTTACATAAGAGATATTAAGCCTTTTCAGCAATTTGAAATTCAAAGTAGATTAGTGGGTTGGGATCAAAAGTATTTTTACATTGAACAGAGGTTTATCAGCAAAAAAGGCTTACACGCTATTGCTCATGTTCGTGGTGTTTTTATTTGCAAAGGTAAACAAGTTGCCGTTGATGAACTCATTAAACAAGCGGAGTATTTCGGTGATGCGCCAGCGATCCCTGATGAAGTTTTAAAATGGAAAGCATTTTTACAATTAAAAAAAGAACGAAATAAAAAGTAATATTCATCAAAGGTTATGGAATCTGATTTAGTCCAATGAAGTCCTCGGCTTCAGCCAGTTTAATTTCATCTATAACCAGCATCCAAGCGCCTCTTGTTTCTGCTTGAAGCTTATAGCGGTGTAGGTTTTCAAAATATTTTAAATGGGTTTGCATCCAAGGATGGCGCAAGCAGGGGATAAGCGCACAGTCAGCCATACTAAAAGTGTCACCACAAAGCCAATGATTTTCTTCTAATTTTTCATCGAGATCATTTAGTAAATTGGTGATCTGATTTTCTTCTCTTTTATTTGCAGATGATTTGGCAGCGGTAGATCGCTGTCATGAATATTATCCATTCTAAATAATCGGTTATTGATCTCGCTGTCAATTAATCTGTCATGGAGTTTGATATCTAAACGCTTGACGGGATCAAGGGAGATCAATTGAGTGCCTGTATCAAACGTTTTATCTAAATATTCCACAATTATGCTGGCATTAGGTAAGTGCTTTTTATCATTGGTTTTGATGATCGGCAGTTGTCCCATGGGGAATTTTTTCAAAAAGCGTCTGCGAACGATGGGATCTCGAAGATCTGTAACCTTAGGGGAGAATTCAACTTGCTTTTCGTAAAGCGCAATTAAAACTTTTTGGCAGTAACGGGATAATGAATAGTAATAAAGCTCCAATGGACTGACTTCCTATAAAACGTTGGTCATTAATATGACTATAGACGCTTATGAGACTTTTGACTGACAAGTTTGAATTTTTTATTTTCAATAAGTTTATTGTTAATTGTGCTTATTTAGACTTCTCATAAAGAAAAAAAGTGAGTTATTGAGCGTTACCAATATTAAGCTTGGAATTGAAAGCAATTAATACAAATTACAACCGCTGTGAAATTACAAAATATCCATGCTATTTACAAAATGGTATTGATTCAATGTAATCGGTATAAAAGCCCAACAAACCCACCACAAACTCATGTTTTTAACGTTTTTAATTATCAATAAATTAATAAATGTATCAAAAATAGTTTCATATTTTCATTTGGTTACACTTTAAAACCTGAGTTTTCTTGTTGATGAACAATGAGTGTGAGATAAATGCTTAAAATATTATTTTAAGCTTTACTACTGTTCACTGCAGGGAGCTTTTTCGCTAGAAAAGTGTAATTAGGAGTTTTAATGCAACATTTGCTTAAGGTTGCCACAGTAATAGCTGCGGCATTAGCGATAACAGCTTGTGAACCATCTCAAGCCAATGGGCAAAAACAACAAGGCGCAAGAAGTGTTCCCGTTAATATTGTGGAAGTAGCGGGTAAGCCGCAAACTATTCAGGTTGAATTACCGGGACGAAGCAGAGCTTATTTAGAGGCAGAAGTCCGTCCTCAAGTTAGCGGCATAGTGTTAAGCCGTACTTTATTGAAGGTGGTGTGGTGGCTCAAGGTCAGTCACTCTATCAGATTGATCCTTCTTTATATGATGCATCACTGGTTAGTGCAAAAGCCCAGCTTGAACGCGCACAAGCGGCTGAAGTATCAACTAAAGCAACCGCCAAGCGTTTTGCTGAGTTAATTCAAACGAAAGCCGTAAGTCAGCAAGATTTTGATCATGCAGAAGCGGCTTATCTGGAAGCAAAAGCGCAAGTTGCAGTGGCAAAAGCGGCCATTAATAGTGCTGAAATTAATTTGCAGTACACCAAGGTGGAAGCGCCGATTTCTGGCCGTATTGGTAAATCTAATATCACTCCAGGCGGGCTGGTTACCGCAAACCAAAGTGGCGCATTAGCAAAAATATCTCAGCTTGATCCCATCAATGTCGATATTGTTCAATCCAGTACCAAAATGTTAAGGCTTAAATCTCGTATCGCTTCAGGCCAGTTAGATCAACCTGAAACAACAGATGTCACGTTGATTTTAGAAGATGGCAGTCAATATCCTATAGCGGCAAATTAAAGTTCTCAGAAGTTACCGTGGATGAAAATACCGGCTCGGTCACTATGCGCGCCGAGTTTGCTAATCCAGATGGCATTTTATTACCAGGAATGTTCGTTCGCACTCTACTTACTGTGGGTACTGATCCAAATGGTATCTTAGTGCCACAAAAAGCCATTGGCCGAAACCCTAAAGGTGAAGGCATTGCCATGGTGGTGAACGATCAAAATAAGGTTGAAATGCGTATTGTTACAACGGCTGAATCGATTGGGCATGATTGGTTATTTCAAATGGTCTTAAAGCTGGCGATAAATTGATTGTTGAAGGATTACAAAAAATCCGTCCCGGTGCAGCGGTCACTGCAAATGTGATTTCCGCTACCAATCACACCGCGCAAAAACAATAAAAACAGGGAAAACTATGGCTCGTTTTTTATTGATCGCCCCATTTTTGCTTGGGTGATCGCCATTATTGTGATGCTTGCGGGACTGATGGCCATTAATGGTCTGCCAGTTTCTCAGTATCCAAGTATTGCACCGCCAAGTGTGATCATTAGTGCTAACTATCTGGTGCATCAGCCAAAACCGTTGAGGACTCAGTCACGCAGGTGATTGAGCAGCGCATGACAGGGCTTGATCATCTTCGTTATATCAAATCATCCAGTGACAGTTTTGGTAACGCTGAAATAACCTTAACGTTTAATACTGAGGCTGATCCCGATATTGCGCAGGTTCAAGTGCAAACAAGTTGCAGTTGGCAATGCCTTGTTACCTCAAGAAGTGCAAGCTCAGGGCATTAGTGTTAACAAATCAAGTACTGGCTTTTTAATGGTACTTGGCTTTGTGTCCCAAGATGGCAGCATGGATAAGGCCGACATTGGCGGACTATGTTGCGGCAAATATTCAAGATCCCATGAGCCGTGTGCCAGGTGTTGGTAATATTCAGCTTTTGGTGCGCAATATGCAATGCGGATCTGGCTTGATCCTCTAAAGCTTAACCAATATTCCTTAACCACTAATGATGTGATTATGGCGATACGTGAGCAAAATGCACAGGTATCAGCAGGTCAAATCGGTGGCACACCTTCCATTGCAGGTCAGCAGCTTAATGCGACAGTTTCGGCGCAGTCTCGTCTGCAAACCCCTGAAGAATTTGAGCAAATTGTACTTAAGTCCAACTCTAGCGGCGCTAAAGTATTCTGGGTGATGTAGCCAGAGTCGAGGTGGGCGCAGAAAGTTATATGGTGACGTCATTTTATAATGGCAAGCCAGCAGCAGGTTTAGCAATTCAGTTAGCAACGGGCGCTAATGCCCTTAATACTGCTGAATTGGTATTAGAAAAAATTGATGAAATGAAACCTTTCTTCCCTCAGGGAATGGAAGTGGTTATTCCTTTTGATACCACGCCATTTGTGGGTCAATCCATGAAGGTGTAGTACATACTTTGCTAGAAGCTGTGGTACTGGTTTTCTTAATCATGTATCTATTCCTGCAAAACTTCCGTGCAACGCTTATTCCTATGATTGCCGTGCCTGTGGTATTACTTGGCACCTTTGCGATTTATCATTTGCGGGTTTCTCCATTAACACCCTAACCATGTTCGCCATGGTGCTAGCGATTGGTTTGTTGGTGGATGATGCCATTGTGGTGGTGGAAAACGTGGAGCGGATCATGTCCGAAGAGGGATTAAGCCCCCTTGAAGCTACGCGTAAATCCATGGATCAAATCACAGGTGCATTGGTTGGTATCGGCTTAACACTATCAGCAGTGTTTGTGCCTATGGCATTTATGTCTGGCTCAACGGGCATTATTTATCGTCAGTTCTCCATTACATTGTGTCAGCAATGGCGTTGTCTGTGTTGGTGGCTGTGATTTTAACGCCAGCACTTTGTGCCACCATGTTAAAGCCCGTAACCAAAGGTCACGCATACACCAACAAAGGCTTCTTTGGTTGGTTTAACCGCACCTTTGAGCGCTGGACTAACCGCTATGAAGCTGGCGTTGCGGCGATCATCAAGCGCACTGGTCGCGTGTTTGTGATTTACTTAGCATTAGTGGTAGCAACTGGCTGGATCTTTATGCGTATGCCCAACGGCATTCTTGCCCGATGAAGATCAAGGCATTATGTTCAGTCAGGTCATTTTACCGCCGAACTCGACTCAAGAAAGCACACAAAAGGTGCTGGATAAGGTTAACGATTATCTATTAATTGAAGAAAAAGAATCCATTGAGTCAGTATTTACCGTATCAGGTTTTAGTTTTGCTGGTATGGGACAAAACATGGGTCTTGCCTTCATTAATATGAAACCGTGGGAAGAGCGCACCGCAGCAGGTCAAGACGTTAATTCCGTGGCTGGCAGAGCGATGGGATATTTCTCGCAAATTAAAGAAGCCTTTGTGTTTGCCTTTGTGCCGCCAGCGGTACTAGAGCTTGGTACGGCAAACGGTTTTGACTTTTTCTTGCAAGATAAAAATGGTCAAGGGCATGATGCATTAATTGCAGCCCGTAATCAGCTTTTGGGTATGGCAAGGCAAGATCCAAACTTAGTGGGCGTTCGTCCAAATGGTCAAGAAGATGCACCGCAATACCAGTTACATGTTGATCACAGTAAGCTGCGTGCATTAAGCCCTTAATATTAATGATGTTAATAGTGTACTTGGCACAGCTTGGGGTGGCTCTTACGTCAATGATTTTATTGATCGTGGACGAATTAAAAAAGTATTCGTGCAAGGCGATGCCGAATATCGTATGCAGCCTAAAGATCTTGATACTTGGTATGTGCGCAATACCCAAGGTGAAATGGTGCCATTTTCAGCGTTTGCCACTGGCAGTTGGGAATTTGTCCTCCAAGACTTGAGCGTTTGATGCTTACCAGCGGTAAATATTCAAGGAGCAACAGCACCTGGATTTAGCACTGGTGCGGCAATGGATATTATGGAAGACATCGCAGCTAAATTACCCGCAGGCTTTGGTATCGAATGGAATGGCTTATCCTATGAGGAACGTCTTTCAGGTAACCAAGCTCCTGCGTTATATGCTCTTTGTCGATCTCGTAGTGTTTTTGGTACTCGCGGGCTCTTTATGAAAGCTGGTCAGTGCCATTTTCAGTGATTCTAGTCGTACCACTTGGCATATCGGTGCCTTAATTGCCATGACGGCTCGCGGGTTACCCAATGACGTGTTCTTCCAAGTGGGGCTTTTAACCACGGTGGGACTGGCAACTAAAAACGCCATTTTGATTGTGGAATTTGCTAAAGATTACTATGAAAAAGGCGCAGGATTAATTGAAGCCACCCTCATGCGGTGCGCTTACGTTTACGTCCTATTTTAATGACATCTTTGGCTTTTGGTTTAGGCGTTGTGCCACTGGCTATTAGTACGGGCGTTGGCTCTGGCGCGCAAAATGCCATAGGTACAGGTGTGCTTGGCGGCATGATGAGCTCAACCTTCCTTGGTATTTTTCTTTGTGCCGCTATTCTTTGTGATAGTGGGAACGGCTATTTGCTAAGAAAGCTCAATCGACAGAATAATTTCTTGGTTTATGCCTGTAGATAAAAAAATCTCAGCAATTGCTGAGATTTTTTTATGCAGGTGAACTATTATAAGCGATGTCTTAGTGAACAAGAAAGCATTAAACTCATCACTTTCAATACTGCGAACTTGACACTCAAGCTCAGTGATTAGCCCATAACTTGCCTTTGCACCATTGCGCGGAATCGTGGTTGAGCCAGGGTTAAAATGCAAAATATCATTAATATATTCAGCGACTGCAATATGAGTATGCCCATAAACAAAACCATCTTCTGGCAATAATGGCGGCAAATTGCTTGGATTATAATATGTCCATGGGTAACAAATAAAACGCATTTGTGGCAGCAATATTTGCTGAAATGAAGCGGTAATAGGAAACTCAAGCAGCATTTGATCTACTTCGCTATCACAATTCCCACGTACGGCAATAATATGATTTTTATATTGATTTAATTTTTCAGCAAGCTTGGCAGGATTAAGCCCTCAGGGATCGGGTTACGAGGTCCATGATAAAGAATATCCCAAGCAGTAATAATATCTTGCCCCTGATGCTCAAAGCGGTTGCAGCATTAACTCTCCAGCGGAGAGTGAACCATGAAGATCGGAAGCGATAAAAGTGTCATTGTGTATTAACCTTAAATCCTATTGAGTTAAATATACGCTTGGGTTAAGGCGATGAAAATAACAAATTGAAGCTGGTATCAAGTAATAGGTCATGAAGTGTTACTAAATAAATTTCTCCATGCAGATACCAAATAAACTGATTATGTTTTTAATTTTCTGTATTAAATATTTGTTGAGAATAATGACATATACTCGTTGTCTGTGAAACTCTCTTTGCGCGAGCTTACCGTCTTTTATTCTTCGCTAAACTTTTTCGCCATAGACTACTTTACTCCTTATGTATGTCTTCAGAAATTAATCTGGACTAAAAGACGCTAAGCTATCGCTGAAAACTAGCACCTTGAAGTTGATTAGGTATAGATAATAGTTAGTTATTTCCAAAGGTTAACTGTTTTGAATATGGCTAAATTATGGGTGTTTCCATGGCTTACACAGTCTATATGATTGATGTTATAGTGCAGACAATAACTGCGTTAATGGGCTTTTCCATATGAGTTTTAAGGATTTACGGGGGTTTATTGAGCATCTTGAGGCCAATGGCGAACTCAAAAGAATTCAATATCCCGTTAACACCAATTTAGAAATAACCGAAATATCCGATCGCGTGTTGAGAAATGGTGGTCCCGCTTTACTATTTGAAAACCCCGTCGGTTATCGCATTCCTGTCCTCGCTAATCTTTTTGGTACGCCTAAGCGTGTGCCATGGCACTGGCAAAGATGATCCTCTCGCGCTGAGGGATGTTGGTGAACTATTAGCATTTCTTAAAGAGCCTGAGCCGCCAAGGGGGTTCAAAGATGCAATATCAAAGATCCCATGTTCAAACAAGCCCTTAATATGCCTCCCAAAGTGGTGAGTAAAGCGCCTTGTCAAGAAGTTGTGGTAACAGGTGACGATGTCGATTTGTACCAGTTTCCTATTCAGCATTGCTGGCCTGGCGATGCTGCGCCTTTGGTAACTTGGGGATTGACCATTACTAAAGGGCCGAGGAAAAAACGACAAAATCTCGGCATTTACCGTCAGCAGTTACTTGCCAAAAACAAGCTGATTATGCGCTGGTTATCTCATCGCGGTGGTGCGCTTGATTTTGCTGATTTTAAACAAAAGTATCCCGGTGAAAAGTACCCTGTTGTTGTCGCATTAGGTTGTGATCTGTCACCATTTTAGCTGCGGTTACGCCAGTGCCTGATACATGAGTGAATATGCTTTGCAGGTTATTACGTGGTGAGCGAACCAAAGTAGTCAAAGCTCTAAGCTGTGATCTTGAAGTGCCCGCCACCAGTGAGATTGTGCTTGAAGCTATATTGATCCCGAAGAAATGGCTTGAAGAAGGGCCTTACGGTGATCACACGGGTTATTATATGAAACCGATGAATTCCCTGTTTTCACTATCACTCATATTACCCATAGAAAAAAGCCGATTTATCATAGCACTACACCGGCAGGCCTCCTGATGAGCCAGCGATGTTGGGGGCTTGCGTTAAATGAGGTTTTTGTTCCCATTTACGTAAAACAATACCCTGAAATTATTGATTTTTATTTGCCGCCAGAGGGCTGCTCATATCGCATGGCAGTGATATCAATACGTAAAGGTATCCAGGTCATGCTAAACGCGTCATGATGGGAGCCTGGTCGTTTCTGCGTCAATTTATGTATACCAAGTTTATGTTATCGTTGATGGCGGCGTTAACTGCCGTAATTGGCAAGATGTCATTTGGGCAATTACCACACGGATGGATCCCAAACGTGATACTGTAATCATCGATAATACGCCATTGATTATTTAGATTTTGCATCGCCGATAACGGGTTTAGGCTCAAAAATGGGGTTTGATGCAACCAATAAATGGCCGGGAGAAACATCCAGAGAATGGGGGAACGCCTATCATTATGGATGAAGCTGTTAAGCAAAAAGTCGATAACATTTGGGATGAACTTGGTATCGATAATTAATAATAAGACCTTTTTCAAAAGGTAATGTCTTATAGGAAAATAAATGAAAAAAATTCGTTGTCAGGTAGAAAAAGTGACCCCGTTTAATGATGCTGTCTACCAAGTTTTTTAAAACCAGACACTGACTTTATTCACAAAGCGGGACAATACCTGAGCATTGTTATGGATGACAAAGATAAACGAGCATTCTCCATTGCCTCTGCGCCTAATGCTGACATGATTGAGCTTCATATAGGTGCATCCGTTAATGAAAAATACCCGATGCAAGTTGTTGAGCGGTTATTAAACGAAAGCTACATCCATATTGAAGCGCCTGCTGGGATGCGTGGTTAAGAGGCGAAAGTTTAAGACCTCGCTTATTAATTGCTGGTGGCACAGGTTTTTCGTACATCAAAGCATAATTGAACATCAGATTGCCGAAAATCAAAAGATTGAAACAACGCTTTATTGGGGATGCCGAGATCAAAATGCCATGTACTATGAGTCATTGGCAAGACAGTGGCACAATAAGTACCCATGGCTACATTTTGTTGCCGTAGTAGAAAACGCTGAAAATCATTGGCAGGGACAAGAAGGTAATCTTTTAGAGCAAATTCGAAACGATTATGAGTCTCTTGCGGGTTACGACGTTTATATTGCGGGCCGTTTTGAAATGGTAGGTGTCGCTAGAGAGCTATTTCGAACCATGAATGTGGAAGAAGCTCACCTTTACGGTGATGCCTTTGCCTTTATTAAATAGCTATGAGAGCCATTAACACTTTAATAAGTACCTGCATGCTTGTTTAAAGTGTTTTTCTTTTGCGCTTGAAACGCTTGTCATTTTATATTCCTAGCTATTTTAAATAAATAGTCATTAATGTTAAACGTTATTATTAAAGTGAAGTAATATATTATAAATATGAAAAATGGCTAAAAAACATTTGATTATTTTATTTATAAATCAATAAATGAACAAAATGTGTTTATTAATGATTATTATTCATTAATAAACTATCTAATATATTAATGCTACGTAATTAATCGTTAATATCTCTAAAATTCTTAATGTGATGCCTGTCACAATACTGACTCTTAATATTCAATTAAAGTAGCTCTATCAAATCAGCGAGTAGTTAATAAGATTAAATAATCATTTTTTATCTAAGTAGCTTTTAAGTTTATTTAGATAGCACTTTGTCATATTTAAAATACTTATTCGTTATTGACTGATGTAATAAATGAAAATTTTTGAATTAATGATCTAAAATGAAAGCTCCTAAAATTGATAAAACTGCAGTTAGTCCATTGATGATTATTGTGACGGTTATGGTTGCCCAGGTGCTCAAGGTTTAGGTTATGTATCAGTGTTAAAAGTATCTACTGGTACAGTAGCTAAATCGCAAGATGATTATTAGATCGGATTGTAACTTATGATCGTGGTGAGTGTGCTGATGCTTATGTAGGTCAAATTAACATGCTTACTGCTTCAAGTTTTTGTGGTTTAGCTGGTCAAGTGTGGGGTCATGATATTGCGGTACATGAAGATATTGCTAATAACAAAATTCAACCTTTGTTTAGCGTACCTCAATACAATGACTCTATGTTAGATGTGTATGATGCCGCGCCACTTATGAAGCGGGTAAGAACCTATTTGGTACTGAACATAATCGCCGTTTTCCTTTATTACCAGGCGCTCACGTTATTTGTGCTAACAAAAGTGTTAAATCATACCGTCCAAAAACTGATCGCCCCCTAGAAGATGGCGAAGGTTATGGCGTATGGTCATTTATCGCTATTTCTTTAGCTGCTGATCGTGATCATTGCTCTGATTTATTCATTGAAGATGCTGGTATTTGGACTGAAAACGACAGCGAAGCTGATTTAAAAGCATTCTTAGAACAACACCGTAGAAACGTTGTATGGTCAGTAACAGAATGTGGTGGCGATTCTCACGTAGTGTTTGATAGAACTTATGTTGCTTTTTCATATACCATCATGAAACCAGGTGATGTTGGTACAGCTGTGACTATTGCGCCATATGCAACTTTAGCTAGAAAAGCCGTTCCATCTACTGGATTCTACGGCTTAAACGATATGCAGCTTAATGATTGGTTAAAAGATCGCAAATTAGAGCGTATTTAACCTTGATATCAATGGTTATAAATAATATTTGATTGTTTAAGCTGACAGTAAGATAGACGTTTCATTAATAGTAAAAACACATTTTCAGTTATGGCTATTAGTTATATTTTCCATCTTATTGTCGGCTTTTTTATTTGTTATTCATTAACTAACATCACTGGTGTAAACGCGGTTTAGTTGGATTGTAGCCAAATTTATTTAAATATCTAAATTATTCATTTAATTTTATTAATGTAAGAGTGCTTGAAAAGGTGACTTGGTTCAAGTTTTTTATGACCTATCATCACGGTACTATTGTTGTGTCATTTAGACAAGTAAATCCTTTCAATTGTGGAGTGCTTATGAGCAATAAGCTATTAATGAATCATCACAGCAAGAATATCTTACTGTTATCATTGTCAGCCATAGCGATGATTGTGATTACGCTTATTGTATTAACAGCCTCAGTTCTAAGTAACTTCATTCTTAAGCTTTATCTTCTTTTTATTTAGTAGTGATGTCGATAACTCAATTGTGTTATTGAGTTGGATTGTTATTGCTTTTAAATAATAAGCGGTGAAAAGTTTTGATGTTTAAAAGCATCATTAATTAAATTCGATGCTTTATAAAGTGTTATTACATTAAAAGTTAAAATGTAATATTTATAAAAAATAACATTACTTTCATTTTTTGAGAATAAATATGTCTTCGATTAACGCCAGTCAGGCAAAAAAAATGGCGTGATAGCACTTACCCTAGTAACTGCATCAAATATGATGGGTTCTGGTGTATTTATGCTACCAACTAACCTTGCAGGTATTGGTTCTATTTCTATTTGGGGATGGTTCTTTACTATTATCGGCGTATTAGCCTTGGCACTTGTTTTTGCTAAGACCAGTTTAATCAATCCTAAAGACGGTGGTATTGTTGCTTATGCTAACGATGCTTTCGGCCCTTTTATTGGTTTTCAAAGTACCATTTGTTACTGGATCAGTGCTTGGATTGGTAACGTTGCATTATTAGTTGCTGGTATTGGTTATTTAAGTTTTTTCTTCCCGATATTAAAAGATCCTTCAGTAGGTTGTGTGGTTGCCATTTGTATCCTTTGGGGTTTTGTTCTTTTAGCAAGCTTCGGTGCAAACGTAGCAAGCCGCGCACAATCTTTCACTGCTATCTGTGGTTTGATCGTTATTTTAGGTGTAGGTCTTGTTGGTTGGGGCTGGTTTAATCCTGCGGTTTATAACCAAGTTTATAACGCAACGGGTGGTACTGATGCTCACGCTATTATCACTGCTGCTTCATTGGCATTATGGGGCTTTCTAGGCGTTGAATCTGCAGTAGTTTCTTCAGGTCAGGTAAAAGAGCCAGAAAAAACAGTACCAAAAGCCACTGTTTACGGCTTATTAATTGCGGCTGCTTGTTATGTTGCCAGTACCGTGGTGATTATGGGGATTGTACCTCATAACGTACTTATTCATTCAGCTGCACCTTTTGCTGATGCGGCTAAATATATGTTTGGTCCTATGGCGGGCAACATTGCTTCAGCACTAAGTATCATTGCCTGTTTTGGTTCTATCTCTGGCTGGTTAATTTTGCAATCTGAAGCGCCTAAAGCAGGTGCTAAAGCAGGTTTATTCCCTAAATTTTTCGGTGAGGTGAATAAAAATGACGTACCGATGAAGAGCTTGATCTTCACAGGTGTATTGATGAGTATTGTTTTGGCTATGACCGCATCACCTGATTTAGCGAATCAATTCCAAATCGTTATTTTAATGTCAGTATTTGCTTCATTATTACCTTATATGTACGCAGTAATTGCATTGCCAATTATTATGGCGGCTAAGAAAATGGATAAAGGCGCTAAATTCTATATCTATGTGGTATTAGCTGTGATTGGTATGGCTTACTCATTATTTGCACTGCTCGGTTCAGGCGCTGATTCTATGTACTGGGGTATTGCAATGGTCATGTGCACCATTCCTTTATATTCTTTCGTTGCTGCTAAAAAAGCCCACGAAGGTAAACAAGTTTAGACTTAAATGAATAATTTAAATTCTCTATTTTTAATGATTTAAATTAACTCAGTTTTATCAATTAACGTTAAATATATTTTCCAGCTTCTAATTTTTAAAGATAAGAATTAGAAGCTCGGGAAAGCTTTATCAAAAATAAGTAAGTGGTAATAAAAAAATGACTTTATCTATTACAGAACAAAATAAATTAGATGCTTTTTGGGCTCATTGTGTAAAAAACCAATATTTTAATATCGGTTATCCAGAATCAGCGGATTTTGATTACACCAATCTAGAACGTTTTATGCGTTTCTCTATCAACAACTGTGGTGATTGGGGGTGAATACTGTAATTACCTATTGAACTCTTTTGATTTTGAAAAAGAAGTCATGGAATATTTTGCTAACCTATTCAAAATTCCATTTGATGAATCTTGGGATATGTGACTAACGGCGGCACTGAAAGTAACATGTTTGGTTGTTATTTAGGCCGTGAAATCTTTCCAGAAGGTACCTTATACTATTCAAAAGATACTCATTACTCAGTAGCAAAAATTGTTAAATTACTGCGTATCAAAAGCCGTGTTGTTGAATCACAAGAAAACGGTGTGGTTGATTATGATGATTTGATGGCAAAAATTGCTGCAGATAAAGAAGAACATCCAATCATTTTCGCAAACCTAGGTACTACTGTTAAAGGTGCTATCGACGACATTTTTGAAATTCAGCAACGAATGAAAGATGCTGGTTTTAATCGTGAAGATTATTATATTCACGGCGATGCAGCATTGAGCGGCATGATCCTTCCATTTGTTGATGAGCCACAGGGTTTCACTTTTGCTGATGGTGTTGACTCAATTGGTGTATCAGGTCATAAAATGATCGGCTCTCCAATTCCTTGCGGTATCGTAGTTGCTAAGAAGAAAAACGTAGATAAAATTACCGTTGAAATCGACTATATTGCCGCTCACGACAAAACCATTACCGGTTCTCGTAACGGCCATACGCCATTAATGATGTGGGAAGCCATTAAGTCTCATTCACATGAAGACTGGGTTCGCCGAATTGATCGCTGCTTAGAGCTAGCCCAGTACGCCGTTGATAAATTCCAAGCTGCAGGCATTAACGCTTGGAGAAACAAGAATTCTATTACTGTTGTATTCCCTCAACCTTCAGAACATATCTGGCAAGATCATTGCCTAGCAATTTCTAATGGTTATGCGCATATGATCACATCAGGTCATCATTTGACCCATGAGAGTATTGATCAACTGATTGAAGATGTAATTGCCGACGAAACTCGCAAAATCGCTTAGTATCTTAGTTTAAATTAGAGGCGCGGCAAATTTTTTTGCTGCGCTTTTTTTTAGGAAAAATTATGAGTATAAATATTCGCGGCATTCGAGGCATGAAAGATGTTCTGCCTAATGAAACCGAAAGCTGGCAGTGGCTTGAGTCTCACATACGCAAAATTACCGCTAACTACGGCTACCATGAAATTCGCTTGCCTATCCTTGAGCCATTATCTTTGTTTCAACGGGCAGTCGGTGAAGCAACGGATATCGTATCAAAAGAAATGTATGACTTTGTTGATAAATCTGGCGATCATATCACTCTGCGTCCAGAAGGCACTAGTGGTTGCGTTCGCGGTATTATCGACAACAATCTTTGTTATAACGCGACTCAGCGTTTGTGGTATCAAGGTCCAATGTTTCGCTATGAACGTCCACAAAAAGGCCGTTTACGACAGTTTACTCAACTCGGGGTTGAAACCTTTGGTATGGGCGGTGCAGATGTTGATGCTGAATTAATTTTTATGGCCCATGATTTGTTTAAATCTCTGGGAGTAAGAGATAACTTACGTTAGAAATTAACTCATTGGGAACACCTGTTGAACGCAGTAGCCATCGTGATGCATTGGTAAGCTATTTCAAAGAGCATATCGAGTTACTGGATGAAGATAGCCTAGTGCGTCTTGAAAAAAATCCGTTGCGCATTTTGGATAGTAAGAACCTTGCTATGCAACAAATGTTGCAAGAAGCGCCGCAGCTACTTGAATATTTAGATGCCGAATCCCGTGAGCATTTTGAAAAAGTTTGCCAACTTTTACAAGCTGCAGGAATTGATTACACCATAACCCAAGATTAGTTCGAGGACTTGATTATTACACTCGCACTGTTTTTGAGTGGATCACCGATGATTTAGGTGCTCAAGGTACTGTTTGTGGTGGTGGTCGTTATGATGGTTTAGTGGAGCTTTTCTCTGGTCAGCCACTTCCCGCCTCTGGTTTTGCCATTGGTCTAGAGCGTTTATTGCTGCTAATTGAAACATTAAATATTAATACGACAGTCAAAAGCCATTGCAAAGTGATTGTTACTTGCGAATCCACTGAAAATAACGATGCGGCGTTACTGCTTTCAAAAGCAATTCGAGATGCAATTAAAAACATTAGTATTGTTAATGATTTTTCTGGCAGTAAGCTTAAACGTCAGCATCAGCGGGCGTTAAAATCAGATTTTGATATTATTTTAACCTTACAGGATGATCTTTCTGTCGGTGTTTGGCATCTAGAAAAAAATCATCGCATTGCTTGTAGCCAAGAAAATACATTGCAAGAAATAGAAAAACTACTGCTTTAAGCTGTTAATTGAATACCCTCTGTGATTAGAAACTAATACTTGAGGGTATTATTCCAGTATATTGCGCAATAATTGCCTCAACCTTCGATTAACCTTTTCCATACTTTTTGATTGGTGCTGAATGACGTCTACATTTGCCTGCCAACTTTGTAATTTGTATTCAATAGGCAGGTAACAGAGTAAACCTTTATCTATTGCTTCTTGCGCGATGTGGCGAGGTAGCAATGCCCAACCAAGACCCGCAATCGTCATTTCCAACAATAAATAATAATTGTCTGCATACCAAATATCCGGTGAATGGGGCTGATTAAACCATGAGGTTAACTGGTTACGAGAGCCTATCACTAATTGTCTGTGTAGCCTCAAAGTATCGGTACTAGAAGCTGTTTGGAAGGCTAATGGATGATTCGCACTAATTAATAGCTCAAAAGGAACGGTTCCTAAGGATTCAAATCAAGTTTTTCAGGATATTGTGACTCACAAAAAATAAGTCCGCTATCCACTCTTTTTTGCTCAACTAATTCAATAATATCTTGGCTAGCGGCACCAAAAAATTCGATTTTTATTTGAGGGAATTCATGACTTAGAGAATCTATTGCTTTCATCACGCCAGAAAAAGGAATTCCTTCGTCAATCGCAAGTGTCAATTTTTCTATATGTTGTTGCTCTAGCAAATCAACTTGTTGTTCCAGTCTTTGATGCTGAGCCATTACTGCCTTCATATAAGGTATAATGAGGCTCCTGCTTTGGTTAACTGTGGGTAACGTCGGCTGCGATCAAATAGCACTTGGCCACAATCAATCTCCATATTAATGATGTTTTGGCTAATAACGGATTGGGATTTTTTTAGGTGTCTAGCTGCAGCTGAGAATGAACCCAACTCAACGGACATGATAAATGAAATTATTTGCTCTTGAGTGAACATATCGTTTTTACAGATGGATTCTAACTTTAAAAGATGATGAAGGATTTAATATTACGCCTCATTATCTTTTTTAGAAATCAAAGATATGTGAACAGTAATTATCTTGATGAAATTCAGTTGAAACCGTTCAGGCATTTTGGACATAAACGAAGAATAAAATATGACTGTCATGAATAGCGTACAAGAAAAAGCCTAAAATTGCTCGACACCAGCCAATGGTTGCTAAAGAACGACTGTTTTAATTCGATTTTATTTGAGTCACTCGCTCTAGGCCTCACCATTCCATTATCAAAATTCATTACTGATAAAGAAATAAACGATGTGGCTATCGTTAGCGTGTTTATGAGTTTGTACTGCGTATTTTGGAATTATGTGTATAACCTGATATTTGAAAAGTTATACCTTAAAGCAAGAGAACAATGGAGTACTGTCATTAGGATTATGCATTCAGTGGGTTTTGAAACTACGTTAATTGTTGGAACGGTTCCGTTTATTGCTCTTATGCTGGATATTTCTTTTGTTGCGGCATTAGAACTTGAGGCTGGGTTATTGGTTTTTTTCTTTATTTATACTTTTGTGTTTAACTGGGGTTACGATAAATTTATTCATGTAATAGTAAACAAATGGTTCACTATTAACGTTTAACACCAATTATACTCAAGCGACTTCAAGGTGCAGAATTCAATTTTCCTAATAGCCCAGTCGATGCCAGTGGAAGTTTAAAGAATTGTTCAAGTGCATAGCAATTTTGACTATGCACTAAATAAAAACGATAAAGCCTCTAAAAACAGAGGCTTTATCGTTCAAGTATACTTTTTATTTTTATCTACAATTTTAATTTATGTCTTTGGTCTAGAACGGAATATCATCATCCCAGCCGTCATCTAAATCTGGTGTGTAGCTTTGTTGTGCAGGCTTCTGTGGTTGAGGCGCTGGACGCTGAGCTGGCGCAGATTGTGTAGGTGCTGGCTTTGATTGTTGATAGTTAGATTGAGCTTGGCCGCCTTGCTGAGGCTTAGCTGCATAACCAACCTGCTGCTGTTCAGTATTTTGTTGAGGTGCAAATTGAGTCTGTTGTGACTGGTTGTTATAACCACCTTGTTGTGGTGCTGGCGTAGATTGCTGCTGGTTACCATATTGGTTTTGCTGCTGATCGTAACTACCGCCTTGGTTAGCATTTTGACCTTGATTCTGATTACGGCTACCTAGCATTTGCATGCTGCCGCCCTGATCAACAACAATTTCAGTGGAATAGCGATCTTGTCCGCTTTGATCTTTCCACTTACGGGTTTGCAGCTTGCCTTCTAGATAAACCTGTGAACCTTTACGCAGATATTCACCCGTAATTTCAGCCAACTTACCAAACATCACCACTCGATGCCATTCAGTTCGTTCTTGCTGCTGACCCTGTTGATCTTTCCAAGATTCGCTGGTTGCTACCGTGATGTTCGCTACCGCATTACCATTAGGCATATAGCGAACTTCAGGATCTTGTCCTAGGTTGCCTACCAAAATTACTTTATTAACACCACGACTCGCCATCAAAATCTCCTGCGATATTCTACAAAAAAACAGCCTAATTAACGAAGCCTAACACAGCTCGTGCTTGCCTCAAATCAAAATGGTCATTGACCTTAATATATGCAACTTTATCCTCAAGCACCACTATTGCTTCAGCCACACCATCAAGCAAGGATAATTCAGTTGCCATTTGCTCTGCTTGCTGTCTTCCTGACACTTTTGCATCGAGGGTATAGCTTTTTAACATCACTGGATTCTTCATGCCAAAGCTTAGGATTAACCAAATAAAGATTAATGCAACGGCAACAGCAAAAACGCCAGCAGCGCCTAAGAATTGATAAGCGCTGCCGCCAAGTAAGCCACCGCAAAATGCGCCTAAAAACTGACAGGTTGAATACACACCCATTGCAGTTCCTTTTTCTCCCACAGGACAAAATTTTGCAATCAAGCTCGGTAAGGATGCTTCTAAAAAGTTAAACCCTGTAAAAAATAATACGATAGCAGTCACTAGGGCAATTAAATGATGTGGTAATAACGTCATGATAGCGAGGGAAACTAGCAATACCACCAAGGCTAATTGAAACATGCCTTTGGCACTATTTTGTTTTACGCTGATGATAATCATGGGACCATCAACAAAAACGCACCGATGAAAGCGGGAAAATAAAGCATCCAATGAAATTCTTTATTAAGACCTGCATCAACTAAATCTAAAGGTAAAGCGACAAATACTGCGGTTAGTACAAGATGTAAAATAAAAATGCCTGCATTTAAGCGCATTAATTGTTTGTCTTTTAATAAACTTAAAATATGGCTTGGTGTGGCAAGGGTATCGCCTTTAGGTGCGTGCCGAATGGGATTTGGCACTAAAAACTGGACAATGCCGATACCTAAAAAAGCCAAAATTGCCGTTAGAAAAAATAAACCGCTCAGCCCGACATGCTCAGCAAGGATAGGGCCAACAACAAGTGATAGCGCAAAGGAAAAGCCAATGCACATACCAATAATAGCCATGACTTTGGTACGCTGCTCATCTCGGCTTAAATCGGCAGCAAGAGCAAGAATCGCTGCCGCTATTGCACCCATTCCTTGCAGTGCCCGTCCGAAGACAACGCCATAGATGGTATCGGACATTCCAGCGACGACGCTACCAATGGCAAACAGAATCAAACCGCCGATAATAACGGGTTTACGTCCAATTTTATCTGATAATAGACCCACTGGAATTTGTAATAAGGCTTGAGTGAGTCCGTATGCACCAATCGCAATACCAACCCAAACGGTGAAAAGCCTTTTAAATGATGACCATAAAGTGCAAACACTGGCATAATCATAAATAGCCCATCATTCGCAGGCCAAAGACACTGGCTAACGAAAATGAGACTTTTTTTTCAATACTTGATAGACCGCTGGCGGCCATAGATTTGCCTACTTTCAGTGAGTATTTTTAGGTAAGGAATATAACATAAGTCACAGACTTGCCCCAAAAGTTAAAACAGGGCTTATTCCGGCATCACTGAGCTTTAATATTCCTTAATCAAAGTGCTAGGCTCTGTTGGCATAGATTTATCAAGTTTTGTTCGAATTAACAGCCATTTTATCGCGGCGGGAGGTATGATGCTTAGTTATTCTAAGTTCATGTCTTGCAACAATGAGAAAATGGCGGTTAAACGAACCCGTTGGGATGCCTTGTCGGCACTTTTTGTTACGTTATCGTCTATTTATGTAGAATAACTACACCGTATAGACTCTGCCTTACATAAAATACCGACAAAAGCAGCAAAAATGCACAAATCTACGTCAACAGAGCCTAATGTCCTTCCATAAAAAAATAATTTAGCCAGCCTTGCATACGCAGTAGCACTTTTCGCATGACCGCAACATGGCTAACATATTCGGTATAAATGGCGGCTTGACCAGAAACCCCTGCGGGAAGATGCTGCGGTATTTGCTCTTTGGGAATATCGATAAGCACTATACGCGTCCAGGTTTAAATAACCTATCTGAAGATTGTAAAACACCGTTTGATTGAATTTCTCCTTCCGCCATCGCGGGTAAAATCTGAGCAACTTTACCCTGAAAATACTTGACCAGGAGCGGCATCAAGGATGATTTCAGCGTCATCACCTTTTTTCAATCTTAGCAATGAATTTGCCAAATGCTCCAGCGAAGTAGCGTCTTCATCGGGAATAAAGCTCATTAGAGGACGCAGTGGCATAGGTACAGCTATCATGCCCTCACGTAATGCCATTTGCGTGACCATGCCATCAGCAGGTGCTCTTACAATGGTTTGTTCAAGTTCAAATTCCGCTTTTTGTAATTGCGCTTTGATGCCTGCAACCTGGTATTGACGCCATCAATATTGGATTCATAGGCGAGCTTAAAGCGTAATTCTTCAGCTTGAACAGAAGCTAATTGCGCCTCTGATGCCATATAAAGTTGTCTGCGATTATCAAGCTCAATTTCAGAGAACGGTGAATTACACCACCTTGCTTGCGTCCTTTATTATAACGATCATAAGCCAGTTTATTTCTGTCTCTATCCGCGATAATGCGCTGTACATTGGCTTCAGCCGATTTCCATGATGCTTCCAACTGAGGCACTTCAATTTGGGCTGCGACTAATGAGGCTTGTAATTGATTAACCTTTGCCTCAAATGGCTCGGGATCAATCGTAAATAACACATCACCTTGCTTAATTGGCGTATTGGGTTTTACATCAACAGATATGACCTTGCCCCTAACGGCGGGATTGATTGGCACAGTCACAAAATACTCACGAGTAAAGCGAGAGTATGGATGGTTATAGTTCATCAGCATTAATAAACTGCCAATTAACACAATGCCGCCAAGCACTGCGGTGGGTAACTGTCCATTTATTAAGAGGAATTTTAAAGATTTTAAATATGGCAATACACAAAGCGGTGTAAGTCAGAATAAGTAACAAATCCATAATTATGCTCCCTGCTTTTCTGTAATGCTGTTAGCAGGTTGCTTTCCATTTGTACTAAACGGCGTTCTAATGCGATGACGGTATCACTGAGATCATGATTTGGCGTCAAGTTCTATATCAGTTTGCGCTGCTTTTGAAAATCCCCCAGCCGCGATCTTCACGGTATAAGGTTGCCCAGATCACAAAAAAGGCCAGATAACATGCAGAGTGAAAAGGCTTACCCATCCCGCAATGTGCAGTGCGTCTTGCTGAGGATGATTGCGCTTTTTAGCGATCTCGTAGGGAATATCGTGAATGGCAATGATGCCGTAGAAAAGAAAATCGCGACGAAAAAAATTAATCCTAATGCAAAGTAATCAAGAAACATTCGACCCTCGTTGGTCTTTGAAATCACAATTGAAACTCAGTGTAAGGGCTATTCAAATATATCCAAGATCCATGATATCAAAGATACATCAAGTTGTAGTTTAAAATTCAAAGGATTAGCGATAAAACGGTAGGCATATTTGACTCAATTCTCGTGGTGGCAGTTTTATGTGAAAATTTGATATGGATCGATTTATTCTCAGTATATCGATTGTGAATACCTTCAAGTGTCTCCGTTATATCAATATACTTAAATAAACATTTTTTTTATCGAGCAAATAACAAAAAGGATTTTTAATGACCATTGAAAGAATTGAAACTAAACAGCGCATGAGCCGAATTGTTAAGCATAACGGCACAATTTATTTATGCGGACAAGTTTGTTTAGATGCATCTCAAGGGATCTCTGAGCAACTGCTACCATGCTTGATAAAGTAGATGAACTGCTAATTAAATCAGGTAGTGATCGTCAGCATATTTTATCTGCAACGATTTACATAAGAATATGGCGCTTTTTGCTGAAATGAATGCGGTGTGGGATGCATGGGTACCAGAAGGACATGCGCCAGCAAGGGCCTGTGTTGAAGCAAGTATGGCAGGGAAGAATTGTTAGTTTGAGATTTCAGTTATTGCCGCAGAGATTTAATTAAGCATTAACTAAATACATCTGTGATCTGAGTTTCAAAAAAATCTTGCTTGAGCGTAATATACCTAAGCAACCTCAAGATCGCGTTTTCAGCGAGCGCTTACAGTCTTTAGTCAAGATAAATTTTTGAAAGCATAGTCATTCTATGGTGAAGAAGTTTAGCGAAGAATAAAAGGCTGTAAGCCTCGCCTAAAGGAGTTTCAAAGAAAAACGAATACATCGTATAATGCGCTCGAAAGGGTTAAACTATCCTTCAATCATTCCATTTGTATTTGCCTTTCTGTGAAGCTCTGAAGTCTGCATCTGAGGTCGCTTAGGTATATAATCAATCTCTTTTGATTCAATATGTACATATTATGATTAAACAGGTATCTCTTGTGGCAGCGGTTGTCGCAGTCGTTGTCAGCGGACAATCTTCTGCTTGCACTACCATTTAGTGGGAAATAACGCCACTTCTGATGGTTCATACATAGTTGCTCGCAACGAAAGATTATCAAGCCAGCAATGCGAAGCATTTTATTTTGCACCCAGCAACTCACAAAGATCACAGTGTTTTCATTCTAATGGCAATGATTTCCAATACCCAATCCTGAAAATGGATTGCAATATACTTCATTATCGGATTTTGACACACACAATAAAAGCATGGGAGAAGCTGGATTTAACTCTGCTGGTATCGGTATGTCTGCTACTGAAACCATTTATAATGCGCAAAGCATTAGCGGTTGATCCCTATGAGACTAAATCCGGTATCAATGAAGATTCCATTGAAAATGTGATTTTGCCTCGTATCCATTCAGCAAAAGAAGGCGTTGAATTATTAGGGCATATTATTGAAACCAAAGGTGCAGCCGAAGGCTTTGGTGTTGCCTTTGTTGATACCACAGGTATTTGGTATTTAGAGACGGGTAGTGGTCATCAATGGATAGCACAAAAAATTCCTGCCGATGACTATTTTGTCTCAGCTAACCAAGGTCGATTGACAATCTACAAACCTAACAATAGCCAATATATGGTGTCACCAAGCTTGGTGAGCTTTGCGGAAAGTCACCATTTAGGAAACTTGAAAAGGGTGGAGTTTAATTTCCATAAAGCTTATTCTCAGAATGTGAAAATGATCAAACTTATAATTATCCAAGGGTTTTGGACATTGCAGCATAAGTTTACCAAGGATTAACGACTAAAATTGACCAAGTGCAAGATTTTCCTGTCTTTTTAAAGCCAACTAAAAACTTTCTGTTGCTGATGTTGAAAGTGCGCTTCGTAATCATTATCAAGGAACGAAGCATGATCCCTATGCCATGGAAAACCCTAAAGAAGCTTATCGTCCCGTTTCCGTATTTCGTACTCAAGAGTCCCATGTGTTGCAAGTTCGTCCTAATTTGCCACATGCCATCGGAGAAGTTGAATATGTTGCTTGGGGAATGACGACTCTAAGCGCTTACATTCCTTTTTATCAAGTATGACGACAGTGCCTAATGGTTACGATTAGGAACAAATCATGCTGATAATCAATCGGTGAATTGGAAGTTTAGAAAGCTACAAACCTTAGCTATGACAGACTGTATCATTTTGCGCCGATAGTGCAAAAGGCTTATCAGCAATTTGAGCAACAAACCGCGGTTGCGCAACAAAAAATGGAAGCTAAATATCTTTCTATTTATAAAAACAGCCACAGCAGCGCAAACCTTGATTAATCAATTTGAGCAAAAAACAAAGGAGAATGTGTTAGCACTTACTGATAAATTAACCAATCATTATTACACAAATGACCAATGAACCGATATGACTTATCACTTTGAAGGTGCCTAGTTCGTATTTTTTATACATACTTGAAAGTGTTTATTTTACGCTTTCGAGTACTAATTTGATTCCACTTTAATTATTTGCCAATACCAAGTCTTGAAGGATTGACGATAACCACATCAGGCACATTTGCCGCGTTTTTTCCTTTAGCAAATTCCCGTTGAGTCAAGGGCACTAAAATTCAAATTAGTCAGCCCTAACTCGGTTGCAGAGATTTTTGCGCAAGCAATCGCTTCAGGCTCAATGTTAATACCTGTCACCGAGATATCCGTTGATGCACAATGCAATGCAAAACCAATGACGCCACAAAAAAGATCCCATATTAATTTAGGTTTCAGGCGGGATAAGCCAATCTTTAGCGGTTTGATATAAGCTCGCAGCAACGTTGGGGGTTAGTTTGAAAAAAACGTTTAGGCCGAATATAAAGAGGTACTTAATTAAAAATTCACGAAGACGTGTTTTTTCAGTTAAAAAAATATTTTCTCTTGGCCTTCTAATCTTGCCATGTGAATAGGCTGAATATTCATTGATACCACGGTGATATTTGGGTATTCCGTTAGCAGTTTTGGGCAATTCGAGTTCAATACGGGGAATGCTTTGATGACTTTTTAATACAAATCTAAGTAAATACTCGCGGTTTTTTTCAGATTTAGTCAGCAAAATAAACTTAAGTTCGCTTTTGCGATTTATCAGCCAGTTGCTGCGCTACTGGATGTGAAATTTGATCACAAGAACGACATAGTCCTTGTTGATAATTTGGCAAGACAGCATATTAAACCTGAGTACAGCTTAAAAGGCGCATCTTTATAGATCTTTAAGCTAGATAAAAGGTTTTACTTTATATTAACTGTCAATATCAGCTTTAAAGTCTCTTTTTCCCAATCGAGATTGTACCCAAGTGACCACTTCTTTTGCCGTTGTTCTAAATCCCGTCAGTTTTTCCACCATAAACAGCTAATAAGCACGGGTGGCTGGGAAATTTCTCGATTACCGTATCTCTTGGCCTATCAAAGATCCCTCCATCAGTTACTGGTAAGACTCGTACACCCGCAAAATTCTTTTATAATTAGGTTTTTTGAGAGCGCTAAGGTCATATTTTGAAAATAATATTGATAAATTTTGAGTAGATAGTGCTGCTCATAAGCTTCATTTCAACTGTTTCTGGTGCACAAGGAAGCTTGATTTCAGTAGTGGCCTATCAATGTTTTATCCTGCCAAGGCATGATAAAAACCATACGTTTATCAAGATGAGATTCGAGATAATACACGCCGGTTGGTGGAGGAATATCAGTAATAAATGACTACCTTGTGCCCACTCTACAGGTGCTAACATAGGAATAGGTGACACCTTCGTTAACAAGTCATTAACCCAAGGTCCCACATGCATTAACACTAAACGTGATTTATTTCACTAATATGATTCTTTTTTCTATTTTCACCAGTTAATTGGCAAACGTGTGCACCATGGTAAATGCTGGAGCAATTCATATTTTCATGAATATCAGCCCCTAAATTCTGTGCACTTTTTGATACTGCTTGGGTTAATAACAAATCGTCGGTTGCGCATCCCAATATTTAAAAATGCGTTTAAGCCCTATTTTTTTATTGATGTTAGTTTTATTCCATTCAGATCTAGGCACTGAGCTAATTGGCTAAGGGCCATCAAATTCATTAAGTAACGCATATAAACTTAAACCCGCCGCTATTTTATTGAGCTCTGGCAGCACCTGAATATACAGGAAGGTAAAATGGAATAGGATGAACCAAAGAAGGCGCTAAATTTAATAAGGCTTGCCGTTCTTTAAGACATTGCCTAACAAGGATAATTGACCTGACTCTAAATAACGCAAACCGCCATGAATCAGTTACTTGAGTTTGACGATGTTTCGCGCTCCTAGGGTATTGCGTTCCCATAAGGTAACAGAGAACCCCGCAGCCGCTATAGCTTGTGCGATTCCAACCCCTGTAATACCACCACCAATATAACTACATCCTGAGTATCCATAGGCACTTTGAATTCATTATGTTGATACTTTGAATTTAGCAGTTTCTACCCAAGCCTCAAATTTAGCATTGATATTTGCAAAATTGATTTATCCCACTTAAATTTCGGTGAAAAAATAATGGATTGATTTAATGGATAGTTTCACCATAAAGGAAAATTAAATAAACGTATTTTGAGCCAGATTATAGGTATTGCGTTAATACTTTTATGGACGAGACCTGCAGTAAGTTTTGTTACCAAGCAAATAATATCGGCCAGATAGAATTTAACCTTAATAGCTCCTTTTTTTACAACCTAAAGATAAGCAATTTCTTGATAAGGTATTAAAAGAGCACAGTCAAACCGCCTCTTAAATCGTGGATATTTAATGCTGGAATGGGTTAAAATTGATTGTATCCTGCTTGATTACGGTGCCAATATTGGCACGTATAAAAATATATTCCTAATTATATGCCAACATTCAATACAGGCAGCAAAACGCTAAAATTTAATACTTGCCCCAACTGTGAAACCCTCAATACAACAGCGGCAAAATCCTGTTACGAATGCGGTTTTAAATTCAGTTTTATTAAAACAAAACTGTCAGATGTTGCAACGTTTGGTGAAGTACTACCAAGTAAAATTGGCGCGGGTACAGTACAAAATTCTAGGGTAGAGCCCCATAATTCTTTAATAAAAGCATCATACACGCTAGAGCAGGTTATGAATGTAGCCAATTTATCACCGATGAGAATAAGTTGCTGGCTAAAGGAAGCCGATGTGTTTATGAAGTAACTAAAAAAGGAAACTTATTTTAAGTTATGACAGTAAATAGGTATTTTTAGATTATTTAGTAAATATTGCCGTTCTGATTATTGTATGGGTCATCAGCAGTATAAAGTATCGATTGGGGACTTGGTTCAGTCCTAGTCCTGATAAGCTCGGTTTGATGTAGAATAGAGTGGTAGCCATTTATAGAGCCGCTTATATAAAAAGGCGGCTTTATATTTTTGGTGTTTATAATTTAATCTACAGGATTTAGGTGGTATACTCCTCGCCTCGCAAAAAAAGTGATACATGTGATGCTAAATAAGTAAACGGTTACCCAACAGTTTGACACGCATCAAAAATTCTTTTGGGTACCATTTGGGTACCATCTAAGGTAAAAATGACAACAGTAAACGGCAAAGACAATGGTATCAAGCATCTCAGAATATCGCAATATCGCCCACGTTGACCACGGAAAAACACTTTGGTTGATAAATTGCTCGCACAATCAGGTACTTTGGCAACTCGTGGTGAAGCCACTGAGCGTGTGATGGACTCAAACGATCTTGAAAAAGAGCGTGGTATTACCATTTTGGCAAAAAATACTGCCATTAGATGGAATGACTACCGCATTACATCGTAGATACTCCTGGACATGCTGACTTCGGTGGTGAAGTTGAACGTGTTCTATCTATGGTTGACTCAGTATTATTGCTGGTTGATGCTGTTGATGGTCCAATGCCACAAACTCGTTTTGTAACTCAAAAAGCTTTTGCCCAAGGTTTGAAGCCAATTGTTGTCATTAACAAAATTGACCGTCCAGGCGCACGTCCTGACTGGGTATTGATCAAGTATTGACCTATTTGATAACTTGGGTGCAACTGATGAACAATTAGATTTCCCTATTGTTTATGCGTCTGCGTTAAATGGTTTCGCGACCTTAGATGTTGATGAGGCTAGCGAAGATATGACGCCACTTTTCCAACTATCATTGATAAAGTATCTCCTCCAGATGCTGATAGTGAAGGCGCTTTCCAGATGCAAATTTCTCAGCTGGATTATAACTCCTATGTAGGTGTATCGGTATTGGTCGCATTAAGCGCGGTAGCGTTAAAACTAACCAGCAAGTAACTATTGTTGGCGCTGATGGCAAGACTCGTAACGGTAAAATGGGTCAAGTTTTGGGCTACATGGGTCTTGAACGTTACGAAATTGATGTTGCTAATGCTGGTGATATCGTTGCGATTACAGGTCTTGGTGAGCTTAAGATTTCTGATACAGTGTGTGCCGCTGGTGCTGTTGAAGCTATGACGCCACTTTCTGTTGACGAACCGACGTTGACTATGACTTTCCAAGTAAACACTTCACCGTTTGCTGGTAAAGAAGGGAAGTATGTTACTTCTCGTAATATTCTTGAGCGTTTGGAGCAAGAATTAGTTCACAACGTAGCATTGCGCGTTGAAGAACTGAAAGCCCAGATCGTTTTAAAGTGTCTGGTCGTGGTGAATTGCATTTATCAATTTTGATCGAGAACATGCGTCGTGAAGGCTATGAACTAGCCGTATCTCGTCCAGAGGTTATCGTAAAAGATATTGATGGTGTTAAATGTGAACCTTATGAAAACTTGACTGTTGATGTTCAAGAAGAACATCAAGGTTCAGTGATTGAAAAATTAGGTACCCGTAAAGCGGACATGAAAGATATGCAACTTGACGGTAAAGGCCGTGTGCGTATTGACTTTGAAATCCCAAGCCGTGGCTTGATTGGTTTCCAAACTGAGTTCATGACTGCGACTTCAGGTACTGGTTTACTTTATCATTCATTTGATCACTATGGTCCACACAAGGGCGGTGATATTGGTCAGCGTCAAAATGGCGTATTGATTTCAAATGCAACAGGTAAAGCTTTGACTTTCGCATTGTTTGGTTTGCAAGACCGTGGTCGTTTGATGATTGGTCACGCAGCTGAAGTGTATGAAGGTCAAGTTGTTGGTATTCATAGTCGCTCTAATGACTTAACAGTTAACTGCTTGAAGGGTAAGCAGCTGACTAACATGCGTGCTTCTGGTACAGATGAAGCACAAGTGCTAACGACACCAATTACCATGACATTGGAGCAAGCGTTAGAATTTATCGATGATGATGAATTAGTAGAAGTAACGCCGCTAAACGTTCGTGTTCGTAAGCGTTATTTGACTGAAAATGATCGTAAGCGCGCTAACCGTAGCTAATGCTAATTTGAATCGCTAAGCATATAAAGCTTATCTTTTTGAATAATAAAAACCGCAATTTTTTAAAAAATTGCGGTTTTTTTGTATCATTATTTTAAATGCCAATTCTATCCAGATTCATCATTAAATAGCGTTTTAGCTCAGTTGGTGTTTGGCTATTCCAGAAACCACATAAATAGGCGATTAAAGGGACTACAAAGAATAGAACAACCAATAAAATGGTTAATTCTTTATGGCATAGTCGTTTGCCATTTTTAAGTCTTAAACCTAAAGCTTTTTTGTTTGGACAAGCAGCAACGCAGCGTAAACACGCTTGACACTCATCTGTTCTGACCGTTGTACATTGATGAACTTTAATGTCAGCAGGGCAAGCTCTAGAACATTTGTCGCAGGCTAAACCATTTTCAAGGAGGCAGTGATTTTTATCACGGCGAATTTTAAGTGGGCTAAGAAAGCTGATAAGGCCCAATAATGCGCCATAAGGACAGATATAACGGCAAAATCCTTGTCTGCGCCATGCGGTAACAAGCAAAATTAAGCCTAAGACGCACAGAGTAATCATGCTTGGAGATACAAAAAACATCGCCATTTTGATATCTGCAACTTTTGGTAATTCCCTTGTAAATAATGCATGACTCGCTTTGTCGGCATTCCTATAACGATATACAAAATGCCTAGAAGTAATACATATTTTATTGTTCTCAGTATCCAATCAAGCCATTTGGGGGGAAGGTAAGCTTTGGAAATTATTTTTAATCTAATGGAGTGTATTTTTTCGCAGACAGTGCCAATAGGGCAGACCCACCCACAAAAAGCGCGTTTACATAAAAGTCCAGTGAGTAAAACAACGGAGAGCATAATGACTGCCGCTGGGTGTTCTTTGTCCCAATAACCATGCTCAATGATACCGCGAATTTCAATGCTGCCTGCAAGGGGAAGGAAAGCATCGACAATATTAGGTCTAAGAAGTGAGGTCGAAATGTTATTTTTGAGGAGTACTAAATAAAGCGTGTATTGGATTGCAGCAAATAATAATGATAAGGCTAAAAAGTTTTGAAATGCCTGCCTTAATGGTTTATCCGTAGTTCATTTGCAAGCAGTTGAGGGCAAGTATATTTAATGCCTAAAAAAACGATTTGGGAGACGGCAAGCGCAAAAATTAGTTGAGGATGCATGGATATGCCCACAGCGATCAAGGTAAATACTATTATCGTATATGCACCATATTTGTGACCGTTCCAGTACAGTAATGTACCGACATAAACAAGGGCTACTATTAGAGTAATGGATTCGACTATTGTCATTGTAAAGCGCGAGTAATCAATGTTTTTTAGTATTGTTGATCGAAATAGTTGATTTAAGAAAAACTAAAAGATGACAGTGTGCTAAAGATCTTTTTTTATCATGTGTTTATTGATTTTTTTTGATCTAGGTAATAATTAATCGGCGTGATGCATTAATGATAAGCATTTGAACACCTATAAAAAAAATAGACGATTGACGTTTTATTTTAGGCTAGTAAAGCGAGTACTACTTAGTAAGTAAATGTTAAAGGTTGATTTATTGTGTGAATAGACCTGATATTTATGCCAGAATGAAGCTACAGCAAGTCGCAATCTACGATCTACGATTAAATGCAATATAGAACAATAATAAGAATCATTGGCCTTCTTGTCGGCTTATTTTCCATGACCATGCTTCCCTCTGCCGGTGTTGCTTTAATTTATAAAGACGGTGGTGGCACGGCATTTTTGCAAGCTTTTGCTCTTAGCCTTTTGATTGGTTTTATTCTTTGGTATCCCAACCGTTATTTTAAAGCTGAGCTAAAAACCCGTGAGGGGTTTTTGATTGTTGTTCTTTTTTGGACGGTGCTTGGTCTGATCGGTACTCTGCCTTTTATTTTTTCAAGTGAACCTGAGCTTTCTTGGACTGACAGTCTCTTTGAGTCCTTTTCAGCTTTAACGACAACAGGTGCTACTGTCATCGTTGGCCTTGACTCACTTCCGAAAGCGATTTTGTTTTATCGCCACCTTTTACAATGGTTAGGCGGAATGGGGATTATTGTGTTGGCTGTTGCCATTTTGCCTGTTCTTGGTGTTGGTGGTATGCAGTTATATCGAGCTGAAATTCCAGGCCCTGTAAAAGACAGTAAAATGACGCCTAGAATAGCGGAAACCGCCAAAGCGCTTTGGTATATTTATCTTTTGCTTACTATTGCTTGCGCTGCTGCTTATTGGCTTGCGGGAATGAGTTTCTTTGACGCCATTTGTCATTCTTTTTCTACCATTGCCATTGGTGGCTTTTCTACCCATGATGCCAGTATGGGGTATTTTAATAGTCCCGCCATTAATCTTATCTGCGTGGTATTTCTTTTAATTGCTGCGATTAATTTTAGTGTTCACTTTGCTGCATTTAGCCGGCGAGGCATTAATTTTAAAGTTTATTTTAAAGATGATGAGTTTAAGTTTTTAATTGGTATTCAATTATTACTTACTTTGATTTGCTTCATCGTTCTTTATCACTCAGGCATTTACGATTCAACTGAAACGACGCTGGATCATGCTTTGTTTCAGTCAGTGTCTATTTCGACAACCGCGGGCTTTGGTACTGAAAGTTTTCATTTATGGCCGCTTTTTTTGCCCATGTTACTTATTTTTTCCAGCTTCATTGGCGGCTGTGGAGGCTCTACTGCTGGTGGTATAAAGGTAATTCGTTTGATTTTACTTTTATTGCAGGGCTCAAGAGAGTTAAAGCGGCTTGTTCATCCTCGCGCCATGTTTTCAATACGAATAGGTAACAACCCTATGCCTGATCGTGTCATTGATGCGGTTTGGGGGGTTCTTTTCAGCTTACACCTTGGTATTTGCCTTGTGCATGCTGATATTAATGGCGCTTGGCATGGACAATACAACCGCTTTTAGTGCCGTTGCCGCCTGCTTAAATAATTTGGGGCCTGGATTAGGTGAAGTTGCTAGTAATTATGCTAGCATTTCCGATGGTGCAAAGTGGACGTTAGTCATTGCTATGTTATTTGGCCGCCTTGAAATCTTTACATTGTTAGTGCTGTTCACACCAACCTTTTGGAAAAATTAATCGATGGAATTATCAATGGACGAATCTGAAAAATCAGTGCTTGTGATTTATTTTTCACGGGGTGGGCATACAGCAAAAATAAGTGAGACTATTGCCACTGAAATTAGACATCAAGGTCATGATTGTGAAGTCATTAATATTAAGGATAATAAATCAATTAATTGGAATAAGTACCAAATAGTGGTGTTTGGTGCCTGCGTACTTTACGGAACCTATGATAAATCTGTATTTCAATTTTTAGAGCAAAATCATCAGCATTTATCAGAAAAAGCCAATAGTTTTTTTTGTGTTAACGTGGTCGCTCGAAACCCTGAAAAACGGATACCACAAAATAATAAATATCTGCAAAAATTCCTCACGTTATCTCCTTGGAAGCCGCAGGATTTAAAAATTATCGCGGGAATCGTTAATTACCCTTCTTGGCCGTGGTACGACAGATTAGCGATTAAATTAATTATGAAAATGACTAATGGTCCTACTGATACCAAAGCGGTCATTGATTACACTGATTGGAATGATGTAAAAGCTTACGGAAGAAGCATTTTAACTTTATCTAGCGAGAAGTAACTGCTGACAGTATTGGAACTTGCTGCATCCTTGCAGCAGTTTACTAGTATCTTGTAAGCTACCTAACTTATGCTCAAGTCTAATACTTCCAAAATGCGGGATGAAATAGCACTGCTACGGTAAGGATCTCAAGTCTTCCTAGTAACATGCCAATGGCTAAAGACCATTTAGCTAAGTCTGGTAGTGTGGAGAAATTGCCTGATGGTCCTATAACTGGACCAAGTCCAGGGCCAACGTTTGTCACCGCGGTTATTGAGCCAGAAAGTGATGTCATAGGATCAAGCCCTGATAGCACTAGAATTAATGCGATAAAGACAATCACCGCAATAAAAAGCAATGTAAAAGTCACCAGTGAGCGAATAATATCGTCGGTAATCGGACGATTATTATAAAGCTGGCAAAAAACACCATTAGGATGAAACTGCAGTTTTAGTTGCTCACGCATTACTTTAAAAGCGAGTTGAAAGCGAAATATTTTTATACCGCCAGATGTAGAACCTGAGCAGCTTCCCACAAGCATCAAAAATAAAAATGCCAGATAGGAAAAACCGCCCCATTCGCCATAGTCGGTTAATCCATAACCTGTTGTTGTAACAACGGAAACCACGTTAAAACTTGATAGTCGAATGGCATCAAGAAAGTCAATTTGTCTTGTATCCCAAAGCCAAAAACCAATGATGAAAGAGACGATAACAAGAAACAGAATAAAACCTTTTACCTGCTCATCATTCCAGACTTTCATGGTTCGATCAGTTATACACTGCATAAAGAGCAGCAAAGGTAAGCCGCCAGCAGCCATAAAAAAGGTGCCAACCCATTGAGCACTATGGCTGAAATTAGACATGGATTTATCTGTCGTCGAATAACCACCTGTTGATAGCGTGGTCATGGCATGGTTAATTGCCTCAAACCAATTCATGCCCGCAAGGTGGTAGCTTATGGCGCATATGACGGAGAGCATGATATAAACAAAAAAAAGATTTTTTGCCATGCTTTGGGTTCTGGGGACGGTTTTATCGCCCCAATCCGATGATTCAGTGCGAAACAGCCGCATTCCACCGACATTTAAAAATGGCAAAATGGCCACCGCCATGACAATAAAGCCAATGCCTCCAAGCCATTGCAGCAAAGAGCGCCAAATTAAAATGCTGTGGGCCATGGTGTCCAAACCTGACAGCACAGTAGATCCAGTTGTGGTGACACCAGACATGGTTTCAAAGAAGGCATCAGTGTAATCAATACCGTGATAAAGCGTAAAAGGCATAGCAGCAAATAGACTCACAATGAGCCATGTTAGGCTGGTAAGCAAAAACATATCACGAATATTAAGTTTAAGTTTTTTTCGTTGTCCGCTATGAATACATAAACTGGCGACAGTGCCCGTAATTAGAGCTGATAGCATAAATGCACCCACCGTTTCTTCGCCTTTGATCAAAGCAAAAAAAGTGGGAAAAGCATAAATCCCGCCATCATCGACAGAAATGTACCCAAAATGAACAATAAAGGACGGATGTTCAACATAGGTCATGTTTCTTAGGTTTTAGAAGAAGAAGGCACTCGGTTGGAAAAGTTTCTCAACATCATTAATAAACTTTTTGTTAACCAAAAATAGGATCACATGATCCCCTTGCTCAATGACAGTTTTGTCATGGGCCATAAGCACTTCTTCATCCCTAACGATAGCGCCAATGGTGGTGCCTGGTGGCAATTTTATATCTCCAATCGCCTTGCCGACGACTTTTGATGTGTTTTCATCGCCATGGGCAATGGCCTCAATAGCTTCAGCTGCTCCTCGTCTAAGTGAGTAAACATTACAAATGTCACCTTGCCTTATGTGGGTTAAAAGCGCTGAAATAGTAGCCTGCTGCGGTGAAATCGCAATATCAATATTGGCTTCTTGCACAATATCAACATAGGCTTCTCGCTGAATCAGCACCATGACTTTTTTGGCACCCATTCGCTTAGCAAGAAGTGCAGACATGATATTCGCTTCATCATCATTGGTAATAGCAATAAAGACGTCGGTTTGATCAATATGTTCTTCTAGAAGTAATTCTTGATCAGAAGCATCACCACAAAAAACCGTTGTATTTTCAAGTTGCTCAGATAAAATTTCAGCTCGTTCTTGCTTGTGCTCAATCAGTTTTACCGAGTGACTTTTTTCAAGTTTTTTAGCTAATCCAAGGCCGATATTACCGCCACCTGCAATCATAATATTGCGGTAAGAATTATCGAGTTTTTGCATTTCACTCATGACAGCACGAATATGGCGGCTGTCAGCGACAAAGAATACTTCGTCATCAGCTTCGATAATCGTGGTGCCTCTTGGCATAATAGGTCTGCCTTGGCGAAAAATAGCGGCAACACGGGTGTCAATATTTGGCATGTGCTCACGAAGGGTTGCTAACGCATTTCCGACTAATGGACCGCCATAATAGGCACGAACAGCCACTAAGCTAAGTCGTCCTTCACCAAATTGCAAAACCTGTAATGCACCTGGGTATTCAACTAACCGCTGAATATAGGCTGTTACTAGCTGCTCTGGCGCAATAAGTTCATCAATAATGAAACCACCTCGAGGACGAGAATCACTGTTTTTGGTTTCACTATCGATAAATAATTTGTCTTGAAAAGTTAAATAAGCTTCAGAGCGAATACGAGCAATTTTAGTTGGCGTTCCAAATAGGGAATAGGCAATTTGACATGCGGACATATTGCATTCATCGCTATTAGTTACCGCAATGAGCATATCCGCATCTTCGGCGCCAGCTTCTTTTAGCACATTGGGGTGCGCGCCGTGTCCAAAAACCACACGTAAATCATATTTGTCTTGAAGCGCTCTTAGCCTGTCTCTATTGCAATCTACAATAGTAATATCGTTGTTTTCACCAACGAGGTTTTCAGCGAGGGTTCCGCCGACTTGACCTGCTCCTAAAATAATAATTTTCATGTAATTGCCTGTATCAAAATTTATGCATCAGAACGTTTATGGAGCAATGCATAATAAAATCCATCCATATTTTCTTGGCCCGGAAGGATTTGCCAGCCGATCTCGCCATCAGTAGATTGTGGCAAAGTTTCAAGGGTGGCGTCAGGTGTTCTATCAATAAAAGCCTTGATTTGCTGACTATTTTCATCGGGAAGAATTGAGCAGGTTGCATAAAGTAATGTGCCACCGGGTTTTAAGCCATTGCCAGCAATTATCTAAAATTTGGTGCTGTAGCTTTGTTAATGCTTCAATATCTTGGGCTTTTCTAAGCCATTTTATATCTGGGTGACGGCGAATCACGCCAGTTGCTGAGCAAGGCGCATCAAGCAATATGCGATCAAATGAGCACCTTGCCACCATGATTCTATATTGGCGGCATCACCTAGAATAACTTCAGCATTTAAAGATAAGCGTTCAAGGTTTTGCTTTACGCGCTGAAGGCGTTTTTCATCAAAATCAACGGCAATTAATTTACTTTTAGGTGCTTGCTCAAGAATATGACAGGTTTTTCCGCCAGGAGCCGCGCAGGCATCTAATATCAATTCACCATCTTTAGGGGATAAAAGTGTTGCCGCCCACTGAGCGGCACCATCTTGAACAGACGCTGCACCATTAAAGAATTCAGGTAATTGACCAACATCGGCAGGCTTTTCAAGCAAATGCTATCAGGACTAGCACCTTCACTTGCTGAAACGCCAGAGCTTAAAAGGGCCGTAATATAATCTTCCCTTGTTTGCGATAAGCGATTATTTCGAAGCCACATTGGAGGATGATTATTACTTTGTTCAACAACTTGTTGCCATTTGCTTGGATAGGCTTTTTTGAGTTTATTGATTATCCAAGCGGGCGTGTTATATGCCAAGGTATCGTTATCTGTACTTAGTGGCTTTTGCTGACGTTGAATATTACGTAGCACACCATTAACCACTTTTACCATGCCTTCCATTCGCAGTTTTCGACAAGCTTCAGCGGTTTCTGAAATCGCTGCATGAGCTGGAATACGAGTGAAATAAAGCTGGTAACAACCCACAAGTAAGAGCTGATGAATTATGCGCTGCTTGCCTTTAAAGGGATTAGCCAAACAATCACTAACGTGTTTGTCTAACTGAGGCAACTTACGCATAACGCCATAGCAAAGCTCTGCAAGTAGTGCTTTATCCTTTCCATTTGGCAAGTGTTGCTGCTGGGATGGAAGCGCAACGGACATAGATAGTCCTCGCTCCAATACGTCATAATTGCTTTTGCGGCTAATGCTCTTAAATTCACTGGACGTTAACTCCATCTGCAATAAGTTTAGTACCTTGAACAAACCATTCGCTGCGACCATTGAGAATATCAGCTGCTGCAAGCGGTTTTTTACCCGGTAGTTGCAGGGTTTTTAATATTAAAGTGCCGTCTGTGGTAGCAACTTCGATACCGTCTTTAGTTGCTTTTACAATCGTGCCAGGAAGCTGAGACGCTTTTTCTTTACTCACGTCTGCTTGCCAAACCTTGATAGTTTGCCCTTGATGCTCAAAATAACTGACAGGCCAAGGATTGAAAGCTCTGATTTCATGCCAAAGCTTATTTGCAGGCTTTTCCCAATTTAAGCGTGCTTCTTCTTTTGATAGCTTTTTAGCATAATTAGCCAAACTGGCATCTTGCTTCTGTGCTTTTAAGGTGCCAGCACTCAAGCCATCAAGCGCTTCAATTAACGCTGTTGGACCCTGTAGGGCTAATTTTTCATAAAGACTTGCTGAAGTATCTGTATTCTCAATTGGTAGCTGAGTTTTTAATAACATCTCCCCAGTATCTAAACCAATATCCATTTGCATGATGGTCACGCCAGTTTCTTTATCGCCTGCCCAAAGCGCTCTTTGAATCGGCGCTGCACCGCGCCAGCGAGGAAGTAACGAACCATGAACATTAATACAACCCATAGGCGGTGTATCAAGAACGACTTGAGGTAAAATCAAGCCGTAAGCAACAACTACCATGATATCGGCTTTAATTTCTGCGAGTTCTTGTTGTGCATCTTCTTTTCTAAGAGATGCGGGTTGATGCACAGGGATATCATGCTCAAGGGCTAAGGTTTTTACAGGGCTAGATGCGAGTTTTTTACCTCTGCCTGCAGGTCTATCTGGTTGAGTATAGACAGCGACAACATTGTGTTTTGAACCAATTAATGCCTGCAAATGACGAGCCGCAAAATCCGGCGTTCCGGCAAAGATAATATTTAATGCTTTCAAATCAATTCCTACCGATTAATTGTCTTTAGCTTGCTGCTTAGCTGCTTTTTCAAGTTTTTGCTTAATACGAAGCCGCTTCATCGGTGAAAGGTAATCCACAAAGAGCTTACCTTTGAGGTGATCCATTTCATGCTGAATACAAATGGCAAACAGACCATCAGCAGAAACAGTGAATTCTTTACCATTGCGATCAAGTGCTTTGATGGTGACAAATTCACATCGATCCACTTTCGCATAAATGCCAGGTACGGATAAACAGCCTTCTTCGTTGCAAAAATCGCCACTTGAAGAAATGAGTTCTGGATTGATAAATATTTGTGGTCGCTCAACCTCATCTTGCAAGTCCATCACAATGAGTTGCTGATGGAAGTCAACCTGCGTGGCTGCCAGACCAACACCATTTTCTTGAAGCATGGTTTCAAACATATCGTCGATTTGAGTTTGCAGTTCTTGATTGAACTCTGTGACCGGCTTGGCAACAGTGCGCAATCTCTCATCGGGGAAGCGTAATACTTTCAATAAAGTCATAGATAAACTCTTAACAAAACTGTCAAAATTAACCTAGCTAGTTATACTAGTTTCATATTTCTAGATTAATTTTAATCGTTAGTTGTGAGCAATAACAGTAAAAGCTCAATTTATTGGTTTTAACATGGATAGTTAGATGAAGCGATTTTTTTTACCTTTATGCTATTTTGTATTTTTTTCTGTTTTATTAAGAAGCTTATTTACGCCAGTTTTAGCAGATGTATTGACGTTAAAATCAGATTACCCAAATCCTTATATTGTCAAAAAAGGCGATACATTGTGGGATATTTCGGATTATTTTCTTAAAGATCCTTGGCATTGGCCAAAGCTTTGGGGTGAAAATCCACAAATTGCCAATCCTCATTTAATTTATCCTGGAGATAAACTGACGCTGGCTTTTATTGATGGCAACCTCGATTAGTTGTAAAGCCATATTTACGCAAGCAACCTGCAGGAAGAATAGTTCCTAAAGATAATGCGATTCCCGCAGTCGATTTATCCTTGATTAGACCTTACCTCACTCACAATCGTGTCGTTGAACACAAATGGCTGCAAAATCAACCAATGGTTTTAGGTGGTGAAAGTCCATCACGGCATCATGTTAAAGATAATATTATTTATATCAGGGGCATTTTACCTGTTGGGGAAAAAGTAGGTCTTTATGAAGAAGGAAGACAGTTTAAACGCAGCAACAGTAGAGAATCATTGGGTATCGAAGCAATTCTAACTTCGGTTGGCAGAGTGACTGAATCTGGAGATATTTCAAAAGTTAAATTGCTCAATAGTTATCGTGAAACCAAAGCGGGCGACCGCGTAATAAGAATTGATGAGGATGTACTTGTAAACGCTTTTTTTATTCCAAAACCAGTAGAGTTATTGGTTCCAGCTAAAGTGCTAACTTCTGTAGCTTCGATTCGTGAAATGGGAAAACTGGATATAGCCTATATTGATAGAGGTAATTTAGATGGTGTGAAAAAGTGGTGATGTATTTGCCATTTACCGTGATGGTGTTGAAATTATGTTAGATACAAAAGGTGGGCCTGTACTTTCTGATAACTACAATGCCTTCAATCGATTAGTCTCAAAAGTTGATAATAAACGTACGACTAAACATCAATTACCCAATATTTACCACGGTAACATTATGGTGTTTAAAACGTTTGATAAAATGAGCGTTGGCATCATTATGGCAAATGAGCACGCAGTTAGAGCTAACGATAATCTAGTGACTCCAAAGGTAAATCAGTTATAGATAAATCAGAGCTTAATGATTGGTTGATTGTCGCTTCAGTACCAGTGCTTAATGCTGCGCGTATAAAGGTGTTGCTTCAAAACATGAGTCTTGCTGAGCTTGTTTGGTACTTAGAAAATGATACCAAATCATTGGCTAATATTGCGGGCATCAAAAAACCAATCATTATTCAGCGGCAAAAAGTCGATCTAGCACTAAAATGGCTTGAGGCAGAGGAAGACAATGCTTTAATTACCATTAGTGATCAATTTTATCCACCTTTGCTAAAGCAAATAACCGATCCACCCTGTGTATTATTCGCAAAAGGAAATAAAGAGTTATTATTGCAGCCCGCTGTAGCTATTGTTGGTAGTCGCTTTGCAAGCTTCAGTGGTTTACAAGTAACAAAACAATTAACTGAGCAACTGTGTAAGCAACAATTGATGATTTGCAGTGGTATGGCCGCAGGAATTGATGGTGCAGCCCATAATGCTGCCCTTGATGTCAATGGTGCTACAGTTGCCGTTTTGGGGACTGGTATTGAGACTGTTTATCCTCGAAATCACAAAAACTTAGCGACACGAATTCAACACAAATGGTTGTATAATTAGTGAGTTTTGGCCTGATGCCCCTCCTTTAGCTAGAAACTTTCCTAGGCGCAATCGAATTATTAGTGGCATTGCTATGGGCACTTTAGTTATTGAAGCAAAAAGAAAAAGTGGCTCTTTGATTACGGCAAGATTAGCAATGGAACAAGGCCGTGAAGTTTTTGCTGTACCAGGCTCTGTTCTAGCAGAACATAGTCAAGGCTGTCATGATTTAATAAAAAATGGTGCCAAATTGACAGAAACTGCGGTCGATATAATAGAAGAGCTTGATGCAATATACGAAGGGCATCTTCAAGAATTACCGAAATGTACATTAGTTGATGATGTTACATTATCTGAGTTGCCATTTTCGTCACTCTTAGCTAGTGTAAGTTATGAGGTGACAACATTAGATGAGGTAGTTGAGCATAGTGGAGAAACAATAGAGTTCGTATTAGAGCAAATGCTTGAACTTGAGTTGCAGGGCTGGGTAGCATCAGTACCCGGGGGTTACATCAGACTAAAGAGGAACTAGCCATGGTCTATATACTCATGTATCTGTTTGAAAACTATGTTCATAGTGAAATGGAACTCTTAGTTGATGAAGATGAATTAACGCAGGAATTAACCCGTGCTGGTTTTCATCAATCTGATATTTTAAAAGCATTATCTTGGCTAGAGAATCTTGCTAAGTTACAAGAAGGCGATAAGCCTTATTTATGCAACTATGAACAACATTCTTTCCGTATTTATACAAGTAAGGAAATGGCTAAGCTAGATGTTGAATGTCGAGGTTTTTTACTTTTTCTTGAACAAATTCAAGTGTTAAGCGTTGAGACTCGAGAAATGGTAATTGATCGTGTTATGGAAATTGATGAGTCAACATTGGTTCTTGATGATTTAAAGTGGGTTATTTTAATGGTGCTATTTAATGCCCCAGGTAATGAGTCTGCTTATGAGCAAATGGAAGATCTTATTTTTGAGCAGCCTGATGGGATGCTTCATTCATAAAATTAATTGTTTTGCTTTTATTAAACTGAATACACAAAACTTAAAATAACTACAAAAAACTAAGTATTAGCATAAACCCAATAGTGATTATCATTGTTGGGTTTTTATTGGATGTGAAGAATAGTTGGTGGATTTTGATAGAATCACACCACTTCTTCTGCTTTTTAGATACTTTATGAAACTCACCGCTACTATTGCTCATCAAATCATTGAGCGAACAATCAAAATAATTAAACATGCAATTAATGTAATGGATAGCAATGGACGAATTATTGGCTCAAGTGATCCTTCCCGTGTTGGTAATTTGCATGAGGGTGCTTTGCTTGCGATTCATGACAACCGTATTGTTGAAATTGATGAGGCCATGGCTTTAAAGCTTAAAGGCGTCAAACCGGGAATTAATCTCCCCATTATTTTTGAAGATAATATCGTTAAAGTAGTCGGTGTTTCTGGAGAGCCTAGTAAACTATTTCGCTAATCATGCCCCTTACATTGTAGGCAGATTATTGGCATATTAACGTAAAAGAACATGCCGATTTTATGCTTATGCCAGTTAAATACCGTGTAGCTTTATCTGAAGAAGAAGTATTTCAGTTAAATCAATTTAAAAAGCAAAAAAAACTGCCTAAATATAAGTTTATTCACATACAAGTTTTGCTTGCCTTAGATGAAAATCATACCCATCAATCCCCATTAGACGTTGCCAAAAGTTTAGGGATTAACATTAAAACTATTGAAAGATTAAAAAAGCGGTTTGTATTGGAAGGGATAGATGTTGCTGTTCATGGGAAATTAAGCGGCAATGGTAATAAACCAAAATTAGATGGTAAACAACAGGCTCATTTAATCGCTTTAGCCTGTTCAGAGCCGCCAGAAGGAAGGGTTGCTTGGACAATGGAATTGTTAGCAGAGAAAATGGTTGAACTCTCTTTTGTTGATAGTATTTCAGATACAACCGTTTGGCGTGAATTAAAAAAAACGCCATAAAACCATGGCGCAAAAAAATGCGCATTCCAGCAACGCAGAATGCGGCATTTGTTTGCGCGATGGAAAATGTCCTTGATATCTATACACTTCCATATGATGCAAAAAAACCGCTGATATGCATGGATGAAACCAGTAAACAACAGGTCAAGAGGTTGAGAAGCCCTATTCCTATGCGGGCAGGCAAACCAGCGTGCTTTGATACCGAATATGAACGCAATGGTGTCAGCTCACTTTTTATGTTTTTTGCGCCATTGGATGGATGGCGACATGTTGAGGTAACAGATAGGCGAACGGCGAAAGACTGGGCTTTACAAATTAAGAAACTCGTCGATGAATATTATCCTGAAGCAGAGATGATTCGTTTGGTTATGGATAATCTTAATACTCATACAAAAGCCTCATTGTATAAAGTATTTGAACCTGAAGAAGCAAATCGTATCGCCAATAAATAGAAATTCACTATACGCCAAAACACGGAAGCTGGCTCAACATGGCTGAAATTGAACTGAGTATTTTGAGCCGCCAATGCTTAAACAGAAGGATTTCGGAGCAAGCAATATTAAAAGCTGAAGTCAAATCGTGGGAAAAAGCACGTAATCAGATAGAAGCTAAAATGGATTGGCAATTTACTACCGCTGATGCTCGGATAAAACTAAAAAAACTTTACCCGACAATTTCAGTGAATTGATGTACTAGGCATTAAAATGCTAGATATTTATGGTAAAGAAATCGGTTATGGCGGCGGCTCTCTTGCCCGTTTAGCAACTATAGACATGTCAGATCTAGAACCACGTTTAGCTTCTATAAAGCTGGAAGTGGCTTGTGATGTGGATAATCCGCTTTGTGGACCGAAAGGCGCATCAGCTATTTTTGGCCCACAAAAAGGGGCTACCCCTGAAATGGTTAAGCAGTTGGATGCTAATCTTGCTCATTATGCTGGCATTATTAAGACTCAGCTTGGCGCAGACGTAAAAGATATGGCTGGTGCAGGTGCTGCTGGTGGCTTAGGCGCTGCATTGCTAGGACTCCTTAATGCAAGTCTTCGTCCTGGCATTGACATTGTGATGGATGCAGTTAATTTAAGCGATATTATTGCCGATGCAGATTTAGTTATTACTGGTGAAGGCCGCATTGACAGTCAAACTATTCACGGTAAAACACCCATCGGGGTTGCCCGGACTGCGAAAAAATTTAATAAGCCTGTCATCGGTATCGCTGGTTGCTTATCTAATGATTGTCATGTGGTTCACGCTCACGGTATTGATGCGGTATTTAGTGTGGTTCCGCGTTCAGTATCCCTAGCTGAAGCATTGGAAGAAGCGGCGATTAACGTTGAGCTAACAGCCCGTAACGTTGCTGCTATCTACCAATTAAAACTAAGCTAAATAAGCACGTTTGATTTAAAAATAAAAAAGGAGCTTTTGGCTCCTTTTTTATTGCCTTAACCCTTATAAAAACAATTAAATAAAGCACTTTGTAATCGACATATTTGGAACGAATATGTTCAGTTGACATTTTTATTGGGGCATTATGCTTTGTTGATGTAATGGAGTATTGTTGAGTTTTAGTCAATGGGACTGATCTTGCTTTGTCAGACTAAAAAATATTGTTTTTCTTATATAGTGTGGCTTCTGGCTAAAAGTAAACTTGGTTTCAAAATCATTAATGGCAAAGGTATGAAAAAATTAACTGAAATGCCTATGCCTCCTTTTCTGGGAATTGGAGGCCATTTGAACGTGTTCGGTAAACCAGATTTTCATTTGCAATTACTTGATTGGAAAAAAAAGTGTGGTGAACTTTATCGATTACGTTTTGGTTTTTCGAACATTATTGTTATATCTGAACGGAAAATAATTCAAGAGTTATTAGACGCAAGGCCAGAACGCTTTAGACGAACAACTCAGCTTGAACGTATTTTCAGTGAGTCGAAATTTAATGGTATTTTTTCATCTAATGGTGAAACTTGGCAAAAACAAAGACGGTTTGTCGAGGATGCTTTTAAAACCGAGAATATAAAAACATTTTATCCAAAATTAAAAATTATCACTTCAAAATTAATTGCACATTTTAATGAATTAGCAGATAGCAATAAAACTGTCGATTTATTAGCTGAATTAAAACGCTATACCGCGGATGTCACCATATGGCTTGCTTTTGGCAAAGATTTTAATTCTTTAGAAAATGGCACGTCTGATTTTGAAAAACATATTAATATTATTTTTTTAGGTATTTATCGGCGATTAAGTGCGGTATTTCCTTATTGGTATTTCTATAAAACAGCCAAAGAAAAAAAATATGATGATGCCCATAAAAAAATTAGAAAAATGATCCATCAGTTTATTGATCTTCAGCGAAAAAAAATGTTGATTTGCCCTGAATTAATTAATGAACCAGAAAATTTATTGCAAGCCATGCTCGCAGAACAAATAAATTCTAAGGGCATATCGGATGAAGAAATTTTGGCTAATTGCGTAACATTATTATTAGCTGGCGTCGATACTACTGCAAATACAATTGGATGGATGAGTTTGTTTATATCTGAATATTCAGAAATACAAAATAGTCTTACGCAAGAAATTTCTGCTACAACGGATGATGGTCTTTATGATTGGCCGTTACCTAAAATGCCTTTATTAAATGCAATTATGTATGAGTCGATGCGCTTAAAACCCGTTGCGCCAATTTTAGTACTGGAAAATCTAGATCATGAAAACCTTGGCGGATATAAGGTTAAACGCGGTTCGAAAATTATTCTTTTACTGACAGGGTGTGGTTTAAATGAGGATTGTTTTAAAGATTATCAGCAGTTTGATCCACAGCGTTGGTTACAACAAACAGAGCAAGCTTCATTTGCTAATATGCGTCCCTTTGGTGGCGGAAAACGAGTTTGTCCTGGCCGATGGCTAGCTATGCTGGAAATGAAATTAGTCATAGCGGCCATTTTTAAAAATTTTACACTTGAGCCACAGCAGAAAGCGTCGCAAGTTCAAGAGGAGCTTGCATTTACTGTGTCCCCAAAGGGATTTTTTTGTAAAGTGCACAAGAAGTAGCGCATTCTCCAGGCTCTTAAGTATAAAATACGAATAATTAAAATTGCTTGGAAGCATTAATGTCTAAAATTGATTCAGCGTTATTTAATACCCATGAGCATGCCTTAGAAAATGAATCTTGCCCTGAATGTGGCAATAAATTGGCTATTCGTTACAGTAAAAAAGGCGCTTTTATCGGTTGTAATGGATATCCTGAATGCCAATATATTAGACCGCTTGTGTCCCCAAGCACCATGGAAGATCAGATCATTGATGATTCAACTTGTCCTCTTTGTAAAAAAGGATTAGTCGTTCGATCCGGCCGTTATGGACTTTTTATTTGCTGTGTTGATTATCCCAAGTGCCAATACACTGAAAAATCGGCTCAGCAAGAAGCTGCTCACAAAATAGCTTGCCCTAATTGTAAAAAGGGAAACATAGAATCGAAAACCAATCGGTTTGGTAAAACTTTTTATGGTTGTAGCAATTACCCATCATGTAAGTTTTTAATTAATTATTCACCTATTGATGAGCCCTGCCCAGAATGCGGTTTTGGTATTTTAATAAAACGAAAATATGCTGCTAATACCAAGTTAGAATGCCTTCAAAAAGTTGTAATTATAAACGAGTAATAAAACCGACGAAGAATGGTAACTAACGATGCTTATTAAAGCTAATGAAGCACAAAAAGTCATTATGGATGGTGGCGTTATCGCTTATCCCACTGAAGCGGTTTATGGTTTGGGTTGTGATCCGGATAATGATGATGCCATTGATAGGCTTCTGGCGTTAAAGAAAAGACCATGGGAAAAGGGATTAATTCTTGTTGCTGCAAATATTGAACAGCTTGAAAACTACGTTGATGTAACTGCATTATCTTATAAGGAACTTGAGTTCGCTCACTCAAAATGGCCTGGTCCTTTTACTTTTATTATGCCTGCACCCGCATCGCTTTCTAAAAAAGTGCGAGGAAACTTTAATTCGGTAGCCGTAAGAGTTTCCAGCCATTCGACGGTAAGGGAGTTGTGTTTAAGTCTTGGTAAGCCATTAATATCGACCAGTGCAAATCTAACAGGCATAAACCTGCCATGACCGAGGAGCAAATTAAATTACAATTTGCTGATAGCATAGATGCCTGCATCATCGGCGAGTAGGAGAGCAAACTCAGCCATCGACAATTATAGATGCAAAAAGTGGTGCGATTTTAAGACAAGGATAGTAAATATGCCTGTACCAGACAGCAAAGACGTCAAAGCATTTCTACTCAATTTACAGCAAAATATTTGTAATCAGCTAGAAGGATTAGATGGAAGCGCCAAATTCTCTACGGATAAATGGACTAGAGAACAAGGTGGTGGAGGGTATAAGTAAAGTACTGACTAAAGGGCCGTGTCTTTGAGCAGGCCGGTGTCAATTTTTCCCATGTTGCCGGCAATGAAATGCCTAGATCAGCAACCACCAATAGGCCAGAACTGGCTGGAAGAAGTTTTGAAGCCATGGGCGTCTCCTTAGTTGTACATCCTGAAAACCCATATATTCCAACAACCCATGCCAATGTGAGATTTTTTATCGCATTCAAAGATAATGCTGATCCCGTCTGGTGGTTTGGCGGTGGATTTGATTTAACGCCTTATTATCCGTTCAAAGAAGATGTCGTGGATTGGCACCAAACGGCTAAAAATATATGTGATCCTTTTGGTGAAAACGTTTATAAGAAATATAAAAAGTGGTGTGACGATTATTTCTTTTTACCCCACAGAAATGAAACACGCGGCGTTGGCGGTTTGTTTTTTGATGATCTAAATCAACAGGGATTTGAACAAAGTTTTGACTTTATGAAAGCCGTAGGTACAGGTTTTATTGATGGTTATAAGCCCATTGTTGAAAAAAGAAAAACATAAAATTTGGCCAAAGAGAGAGAGATTTTCAACTTTATCGCCGCGGACGTTATGTTGAGTTTAATTTGGTTTATGACAGAGGAACGCTGTTTGGTTTGCAAACAGGTGGACGAACCGAATCTATTTTAATGTCTATGCCGCCATTGGTTCGATGGCAATATGCATATACTCCGAATGAAGGTTCTCCTGAAGCTGAATTATATGATAATTATTTAAAGCCTCGTGATTGGCTTAAAATTGAATAATCAGTTTTCATAATTGTGAACGATATTTGTCCGTAGTTTCTTTATTATATGTAACTGGCTTCTGTAAGCTTTTTAATTCGATATGTTCATTTATAAAGAAAGCAATTTAAGGATTTTTATGACAGATAAATACGCCGTATTTGGTAATCCGATTAGCCATAGCAAATCACCATTTATTCATTCTAAGTTTGCGAAAGATACGGCCGAGAATATCAGTTATGAAAAAATACTCGCACCATTGGACGGATTTGAAAATTCATTAAAAGCCTTTTTTGCTAATGGTGGTAAAGGGGCTAATGTCACCGTTCCTTTCAAAGAACAAGCATTTGCGTTGTGTGATGAATTAACCGAGGCCGCTGAATATGCTGGTGCAGTTAATACCTTAATGTTACTGAGTAACGGTAAAATAAAAGGCCATAATACAGATGGTATAGGGCTTGTTTCTGATCTTAAAAATACATTTGGTCTGCTAACTGGTAAACGGGTTTTACTTATCGGTGCTGGTGGCGCAGCTCGCGGTGCAGTATTGCCTTTATTGCAGTCTGGCGTTGACTCTTTATCTATCTGTAATCGAACCTATAGCAAGGCTCAAGCTTTAGTATTGGAATACTCAGAGTTTAGCTATCTAAAAGCGATTGAAATGAAAGATATTGATGCAGATTTCGATATTATTATTAATTCTACTTCAGCGAGTCTATCGGGTGAATTACCAGCGATTCCAGCCGCTTCGATAACGGATAAAACATTTTGCTACGACATGATGTATGGTTCTGGTCTTACAGCATTTAACCAGTGGGCTAAAAATGAAGGCGCACAAAAAGTACAAGATGGTTTAGGCATGCTGGTTGGACAGGCAGCAAAAAGCTTTGAATTTTGGCGAGGTAAACTGCCAAGTACTGAATGCCAAAATCAATTAATAGCTGAAATTCGTGATCAATTTTAATTACTCTTTATTAAGTACTCTTTGTAAGTGGTATTTATAAATGTTGTACTTTAAGTACTACATATACCAAAGTAGAGTTAAAGAGACTGTTTTTCAGCGAGCAATTTTAGCTGAATCTAATGCATTATCGTTAAATGCATTAGATTTGAAATGATCTACAAGTCAGCCAAATACTCATTTTTCAATAACACATAGTTATTTGCAGACTCCTTTAAAAATCCTAATTCTGCTGAGGTTAGTGCTCTGGCTTCTTTTGCTGGGCTGCCTACATATAAGTAGCCGCTTCGTAGCGTTTTATTTGGCGGAACCAGTGAGCCAGCACCTAAAATTACATTGTCCTCTATAACCACGCCGTCAAGCACTATTGCTCCCATACCTATTAATACTTGATTTCCAATGGTGCAGCCATGAAGCATGGCTTTGTGGCCTACAGTGACATCATTGCCAATGATGAGTGGAAAGCCGTCTGGGTTATGTTCTGATTTTCGAGTGACATGAAGGACTGAACCATCTTGTATGTTGCTACGCTTGCCAATGGTAATAAAATTAACGTCACCTCTTGCTGCGACTAAGGGCCAAATACTCACATCGTCATTCAATGTGATATCACCAAATAGAATTGCGCTGTCATCAATATAAACATTAGTGTGGATTTGCGGCGATATACCTTTGTAACTTTTCAACATGTTTAATCCTATTTGAGTAGGTTGTTATAGGGTTTAGCCAGTATAACGGCTAATAAATAACAGAGTAGGTATAAAAACAACCAAACGAATAAGAATATAAGCTTTTAATTATAAAAACACTTGCATGGATCTCAAACCTCCCTATAATGCGCCCCATCGACACGGCACAACGGGCTTCTTAATGAAGTTGACTGAGTAAAGTGAAGATTCACTAACAGGTTAACATGAACCTTGTTCAGTGAGGCAAAAAGGCTTTTGAAATTAACTTTTAAAAAGTACTTGACGCCAAACGGGAAATGCGTAGAATACGCAGCCCTAGCCAAGCGATAACGCTTTCGGCAACGCTCTTTAACAATGCAAATAGACAAGCAAATCTGTGTGGACATTCACAGTAATTGATTAAGTCGACAACGATTTAAATCAATGAAAGAAGTTCATGCAACATGCAACGTTGGTTCCTTTAAGTAGGGATTGACGAAAGACAGAATTCATTGAGCAGAAGCCATCCTTTAGAAATAAAGAGTGGGTTCGACCAAAACTTTAATTGAAGAGTTTGATCATGGCTCAGATTGAACGCTGGCGGCAGGCCTAACACATGCAAGTCGAGCGGTAACAGAAAGTAGCTTGCTACTTTGCTGACGAGCGGCGGACGGGTGAGTAATGCCTGGGAATATGCCGAGACGAGGGGGATAACAGTTGGAAACGACTGCTAATACCGCATAGTACCTACGGGTCAAAGTAGGGGAGCCTTCGGGTCCTTACGCGTCTTGATTAGCCCAGGCGGGATTAGCTAGTAGGTGAGGTAAAGGCTCACCTAGGCGACGATCCCTAGCTGTTCTGAGAGGATGATCAGCCACACTGGGACTGAGACACGGCCCAGACTCCTACGGGAGGCAGCAGTGGGGAATATTGGACAATGGGCGCAAGCCTGATCCAGCCATGCCGCGTGTGTGAAGAAGGCCTTCGGGTTGTAAAGCACTTTCAGCGAGGAGGAAAGGTTATAAGTTAATACCTTATAGCTATGACGTTACTCGCAGAAGAAGGACCGGCTAACTCCGTGCCAGCAGCCGCGGTAATACGGAGGGTTCGAGCGTTAATCGGAATTACTGGGCGTAAAGCGTGCGCAGGCGGTTTGTTAAGCGAGATGTGAAATCCCCGGGCTTAACCTGGGAATGGCATTTTGAACTGGCAAACTAGAGTCTTGTAGAGGGGGGTAGAATTTCAGGTGTAGCGGTGAAATGCGTAGAGATCTGAAGGAATACCGGTGGCGAAGGCGGCCCCCTGGACAAAGACTGACGCTCATGCACGAAAGCGTGGGGAGCAAACAGGATTAGATACCCTGGTAGTCCACGCCGTAAACGATGTCTACTCGGAGTCTGGTGTCTTGAACACTGGGCTCCCAAGCTAACGCATTAAGTAGACCGCCTGGGGAGTACGGCCGCAAGGTTAAAACTCAAATGAATTGACGGGGGCCCGCACAAGCGGTGGAGCATGTGGTTTAATTCGATGCAACGCGAAGAACCTTACCTACTCTTGACATCCACGGAATTTTTCAGAGATGAATTAGTGCCTTCGGGAACCGTGAGACAGGTGCTGCATGGCTGTCGTCAGCTCGTGTTGTGAAATGTTGGGTTAAGTCCCGCAACGAGCGCAACCCTTATCCTTATTTGCCAGCACGTAATGGTGGGAACTCTAGGGAGACTGCCGGTGATAAACCGGAGGAAGGTGGGGACGACGTCAAGTCATCATGGCCCTTACGAGTAGGGCTACACACGTGCTACAATGGCGAGTACAGAGGGTCGCGAAGCCGCAAGGTGAAGCTAATCCCAGAAAGCTCGTCGTAGTCCGGATCGGAGTCTGCAACTCGACTCCGTGAAGTCGGAATCGCTAGTAATCGTGGATCAGAATGCCACGGTGAATACGTTCCCGGGCCTTGTACACACCGCCCGTCACACCATGGGAGTGGGCTGCACCAGAAGTAGATAGCTTAACCTTTCGGGGATGGCGTTTACCACGGTGTGGTTCATGACTGGGGTGAAGTCGTAACAAGGTAGCCCTAGGGGAACCTGGGGCTGGATCACCTCCTTACCTAAGCGACGAAATTAATACTGTCGAGTGTTCACACAGATAGGTTTGTCTTTGCACAAATCGCAATGCCTTTATGGTGTTGTTGTTCTTTAAAAATTTGGAAAGCTGATAGTATTTCATCGAGAGATGAATACGAAAAAATTGAGTTCTCAACACATCTTTAATCAGGTGTCTTGAAATATTCTTGAACTAAGGCGGTTTCGAAAGAAACTATCAAAGTAAACCAGCTGGTTACAGTATAACTTTGGAAGAGGAAACTCATCCGGGTTGTATGGTTAAGTGACCAAGCGTATACGGTGGATGCCTTGGCAGTCAGAGGCGATGAAGGACGTGTTAATCTGCGATAAGCTGTGTCGAGCCGATAAAAGGCATTGAGATACAGATTTCCGAATGGGGAAACCCACTTGCATAAGCAAGTATCGTGTAGTGAATACATAGCTACATGAGGCGAACCCGGGGAACTGAAACATCTAAGTACCCGGAGGAAAAGAAATCAACCGAGATTCCCCTAGTAGCGGCGAGCGAACGGGGATTAGCCCTTAAGTCAGTGGGGTGTTAGTGGAACAAGCTGGGAAGCTTGGCGGCACAGGGTGATAGCCCCGTACACGAAAACTAACCATTGATGAAAACGAGTAAGGCGGCACACGTGACATGTTGTCTGAACATGGGGGGACCATCCTCCAAGGCTAAATACTCCTGACTGACCGATAGTGAACTAGTACCGTGAGGGAAAGGCGAAAAGAACCCCTGTGAGGGGAGTGAAATAGAACCTGAAACCGTATACGTACAAGCAGTGGGAGCGGTCCTTGAGACCGTGACTGCGTACCTTTTGTATAATGGGTCAGCGACTTACGTTTTGTAGCGAGGTTAAGCGAATAGCGGAGCCGTAGGGAAACCGAGTGTTAACTGCGCGTTTAGTTGCAAGGCGTAGACCCGAAACCGAGTGATCTAGCCATGGGCAGGTTGAAGGTTGAGTAACATCAACTGGAGGACCGAACCGACTAATGTTGAAAAATTAGCGGATGACTTGTGGCTGGGGGTGAAAGGCCAATCAAACTCGGAGATATCTGGTTCTCCTCGAAAGCTATTTAGGTAGCGCCTCGAGCGAATACCATTGGGGGTAGAGCACTGTTAAGGCTAGGGGGTCATCCCGACTTACCAACCCTTTGCAAACTCCGAATACCAATGAGTACTACTCGGGAGACAGACAGCGGGTGCTAACGTCCGTTGTCAAAAGGGAAACAACCCAGACCGTCAGCTAAGGTCCCAAAGTGATTACTAAGTGGGAAACGATGTGGGAAGGCTTAGACAGCTAGGATGTTGGCTTAGAAGCAGCCATCATTTAAAGAAAGCGTAATAGCTCACTAGTCGAGTCGGCCTGCGCGGAAGATGTAACGGGGCTAAGTAATCCACCGAAGCTACGGGTTTGCTAATTTATTAGCAAGCGGTAGAGGAGCGTTCTGTAAGCGGATGAAGGTGAAGGGGTAACCCACACTGGACGTATCAGAAGTGCGAATGCTGACATGAGTAACGATAAAGGGAGTGAAAAACTCCCTCGCCGAAAGACCAAGGTTTCCTGTCCAATGTTAATCAGGGCAGGGTGAGTCGACCCCTAAGGTGAGGCCGAAAGGCGTAATCGATGGGAAACGGGTTAATATTCCCGTACTTTTGCTAACTGCGATGGAGAGACGGAGAAGGCTAGGCTAGCGCGGCGTTGGTAGTCCGCGTTTAAGGTAGTAGGCGGTAGACTTAGGTAAATCCGGGTTTACATTAACGCTGAGAGCTGATGACGAGTCACTAAGGTGATGAAGTAGTTGATGCCATGCTTCCAGGAAAATCTTCTAAGCTTCAGGTTAGCAGGAATCGTACCCCAAACCGACACAGGTGGTTGGGTAGAGAATACCAAGGCGCTTGAGAGAACTCGGCTGAAGGAACTAGGCAAAATGGTACCGTAACTTCGGGAGAAGGTACGCTCCTGATGGTGATGAGACTTGCTCTCTAAGCTGTCGGGAGTCGCAGATACCAGGTGGCTGCAACTGTTTATCAAAAACACAGCACTGTGCGAACTCGCAAGAGGAAGTATACGGTGTGACGCCTGCCCGGTGCCGGAAGGTTAAATGATTGGGTTATCTTCGGAGAAGCTCATGATTGAAGCCCCGGTAAACGGCGGCCGTAACTATAACGGTCCTAAGGTAGCGAAATTCCTTGTCGGGTAAGTTCCGACCTGCACGAATGGCGTAATGATGGCCACGCTGTCTCCAGCCGAGACTCAGTGAAGTTGAAATTGCGGTGAAGATGCCGTATACCCGCGGCTAGACGGAAAGACCCCGTGAACCTTTACTATAGCTTGGCACTGAACATTGAACCTACATGTGTAGGATAGGTGGGAGACTATGAAGCATTGTCGCTAGATGATGTGGAGTCAACCTTGAAATACCACCCTTGTAGTTTTGATGTTCTAACTCTGGCCCCTGAATCGGGGTTGAGGACAGTGCCTGGTGGGTAGTTTGACTGGGGCGGTCTCCTCCCAAAGAGTAACGGAGGAGCACGAAGGTTGGCTAAGTACGGTCGGACATCGTACGGTTAGTGCAATGGCATAAGCCAGCTTAACTGCGAGACAGACACGTCGAGCAGGTACGAAAGTAGGTCATAGTGATCCGGTGGTTCTGAATGGAAGGGCCATCGCTCAACGGATAAAAGGTACTCCGGGGATAACAGGCTGATACCGCCCAAGAGTTCATATCGACGGCGGTGTTTGGCACCTCGATGTCGGCTCATCACATCCTGGGGCTGAAGTCGGTCCCAAGGGTATGGCTGTTCGCCATTTAAAGTGGTACGCGAGCTGGGTTCAGAACGTCGTGAGACAGTTCGGTCCCTATCTGCCGTGGGCGTTGGATGATTGAGGGGAGCTGCTCCTAGTACGAGAGGACCGGAGTGGACGAACCGCTGGTGTTTGGGTTGTCATGCCAATGGCATTGCCCAGTAGCTACGTTCGGAATCGATAACCGCTGAAAGCATCTAAGCGGGAAGCGAGCCCCAAGATGAGTCATCCCTAGGACTTAGAGTCCTCAGAAGGGCCGTCCGAGACTAGGACGTTGATAGGCAAGGTGTGTAAGCGTTGTGAGGCGTTGAGCTAACTTGTACTAATGACCCGAGAGGCTTAACCATACAACCCAGATGGGTTTTACTTACTCTGAAAAGAGAAAGCCTTAGTGAAGAATAAAGCATCTGATTAAAGACAGAACTCAAGTAAAGAATTAGCTTTTCAAATTTCCAATTTTGTCTGGTGACAATAGCATTGTGGCACCACCTGATCCCATTTCGAACTCAGAAGTGAAACGCAATCGCGCCGATGGTAGTGTAGGGTTTCCCTATGTGAGAGTAGGTCATCACCAGACGCCTAATTTAAACAAAAAGACCACTTAGTAATAAGTGGTCTTTTTGTTTATTTAAAATTTTGAAATTTGCAGATATTAAAATATTAACCGAGAATTGAGTGATTAGCTTGAACCATTGCTGCCATATATTCGGCAGTAATTCTCGCCAACTTGTAACGCATTTAATTTAAAGGTGTAAAAAGCTGATTTTATTTTTACCTTCGCACTGTATTATACCAATCTGAAAAATTAAGTGATCAATACAGCCCATTTTCTTCGGCAAAGCTTAATTACTCTTTTTGGTGATTCAATAAAGTGATTCCATGCACTTGATACTTTATTAACAATACCTTGATAATTTTCAAAGCATTGGTTAGCTAAATCATGTTGTCTCAACCAAGACCAGACTTGTTCTATTGGATTTAATTCAGGTGAATATGCTGGGAGCTGTAATGCTGATAAATTAGCAAATTTTTCTGTTAATGTATCTTGATCGTAACCGGCACCATCCGTTACCACGACACTATATCTCCCTTTAGTCGTAGCCATTGATATTTGAGATAAATGTTTTTCCATCATCTCTTTATTCGCACATGGGGCTATAAGTGCTTCTGTTTGACCCGTCGAGATGCAAGTAGCACCAAAAAGATAAGCATTTTTAAACTGTTTTTGCTGAATAGGACGTGGGCGAGTACCTGTTTCAGCCCAAAGACGCGTTGTTGTATTTTGCTGTCCAAATCGCGCTTCATCCTGAAACCAAATATCAACGTCTTTTAAATCAACGCCTTCAGGTATGACATTGGTAACATGTTCTACAAAGTTTTTTTAACATTATCTTGAACCTCTTGGGATTGCTTAGGGTGTTTTGAGCGGGAAGTAATCCATGAAAAGTTAAGGTTATGCAGTATTTTATAAACATTATCGAGCAGAAAATGACACGTCAAATTTGTCTTTAATAAAATCACGAATATCATATCCAGTTAAGCGTCCGCAGATGGAGAAAGGGCTGGCTTCTTTAACATAAACGGTTAATTGTTCTTTTTGTTCAGTGGTTAATGACGATGGCCTACCTGGATGGTTTTACTCTTCTAATCCTTTCAATCCGCAAGTTAAATAATTTTTTACCCATAGGTTAACGCTCCTGCGACTGCACTGAAATATTCGGCTATTTCACGGCGTGATTTACCTTGTGTAAAATTGGCTAAAGCGAGATATCGTAGAGTTTTATGGGGACTTTTCTTATGCTGAGCTAGCTTTTTAAAATGAGGAACTGGCATAACAAAAATGAATTGTCGAATGTTGAGTCTATTAGATCATAAAATTAATCAGATTGGTATTAAGCACCATATGTACGATACACAGCTGAACAAGGGCATGAGGAAAAACGGTATTGATAGCATGAGGAAAGCCTTTAAGTCCATCAACACAAGCAATCAGAATATCTTTTACGCCTCTGTTTTGTCGTTCAGTCAGGACATTAAGCCAAAATTTAGCCCCTTCGTTTTGTAACTTCTCAATAAATCATGCCTCTGCCACGGGTTATTGAGAAGTTACTTAGCGGGGTTGCAGTAAATTTTTAAATAAAGTTGATATAATTTCGGAAATAATTTTAAACATTTTTGGTTAATTTACCGTCAATAGAAAAGCATGATGATTTATTTACCTTTTCACCAATCAGACAAAAAGATATAGGCTCATTTTCCATTGTGGGACGGGTATGACTTTTTCAAATTCAAAATATTGAAAAAAACTTACATTAGCAGAATAGTTATTCTTAAAATGACCTATATAAACAATTTTTTTACCGACAGGAATTTGTGTGTAAAAATCCATGTCTGGTGAAGGCCAAGATACTATTAAAGCATCATAATTAATTGTAGCAAGTGCGTTTTACAGTCCATATTTTCTACTTTAAATACTTTTTTAAGCTTATTTAAAGGCATCCAAGATTCATCATCGACAGCGCGTATAGAAATTCCATGCTGGTTTAGCGCTTTGGCTAACCAACCAACACCAGCTCCAACTTCGAGGCATAAATCTATTTTATATTCCTTTAAAACATCATATAAAACTTTAGTCCATTTCATATCTACTAACCATACATATGAAATACCACCTGCATTACACCCCTATAGTCTAAACTATCATCATTTTTTTTCATCATTTTTATTATACTTGAGTCTAACTATCATCATGTTTTTTCATCATTTTTTATATGTGTTCCATGTGATTTGTTGTCAGGAAACCGCGACTGGCAAAAGGATCAAGCCAACTTGCAGCAATTTCGTAATTACTTAATTTTAATATATTTTATTTATTAACTCATCTGGTGAACAATCGGTTAAATTATTTTCTTTAACTATAAGAACAAGGGTCCTTGTGGAAAACTTTTAATTACAGAAATATTTTTAGAATCAACGATTTCAACATTTGAATATTTTTTATATTAACAAGACTCGGTTGTTTGCTACTGAAGTTAAGATACCAGCACCTTGTGCTTGCGCTGTAGCTTGTCTGGTTACTGAACAAACTCCATAATCAGTTCTTAATAAATCCAATAATAATAATGTGTTAGGTGTTTTATCTGGATTAACTGGAGCTCCCTTGTATTGAGCATAATCTCCTAATTCTTGACTAAAACATTCAGTAAGTTCCCACGGTGGTAAAGCTTCAACATCACAAATAACTCGCTGAACTAATGATATACTAGCCGGTGATGAAAAGCATGAATGGATTGGGCATTGGCAAACTGGTAATCCTGCTGAGCCGCCAGAAGTTGCGTTTTCAGGAGTACTGCTATTCCCTAGAGGTAAATATATACTTTGCGAGGAGGAAGTAACCGGCACCATAGCAGCTTACCTTGTTATATAAGATCTAAATTTTAAGTTAGTTAATAACTCACCTTACGCAGAGACCTTCACTGGTCTAGAGCAGCGTTATTTTACTTTTTGTACTTACACACTGAAAAATATAAGAGCCATTCAAGTGCTATGAGGTATCAAAAACGATATGTTTAATAGTAGTACTCTTTTTTTCAATAATAGCCACCATCATTTCAGTCCATGAATCAATAATAAACCAATCAAAAAGCCCTCGAATGGAATGCCATAATGCTTTTTTTGATTTAGATGCCAGTAATGCTTTTTGAAATAACGGGCAAGTCATTTGTTCAATTTGATCGATAAGAAAAGCGATAAAGGTAAGATGAGAGGTGGACCCCATTATTTGGACAATAAATTCTCTTTTTAAGAGAAATAATCCGTTTAAGCTACACTTTTTTCTTTCGAAAAATAAACCTTATCAGGTGTGTCGTAATCTCATCCCTGATGATGTCGCTTCTCATTATAAAACACAAAATAATCACTAATTGCAAGTTCAGCTCACTTATGGATTCATAAGCTTTGAGATAAGCTCTTCATATTTGACACTTCGCCAGAGCCTTTCAACAAACACATGATCAATCCAGCGACCTTTACCATCCATGCTGATTTTATTCCCGCCTCTTTCAGTTTGCTGTAAATAATTCACTGGTAAATTGACTGCCTTGATCTGAGTTAAAAATATCCGGCTTACCATAGCATTCAAGCGCTTCGTCGAGTGCATCCAAACAAAATTGGGTATCCATCGTATTTGATAGTCTCCATGACAATACTTTTCGGCTGTGCCAGTCAATAATTGCGACAAGGTAAGCAAACCCCTTAGCCATCGGAATATACGTGATATCTGTTGCCCATACTTGATTGGCCATAGTTAACTGGCAAATGTCTGAGCAGGTAAGGATATACCTTATGATTTTTATTCGATGTTGTTGTCTTTTTCCTCGGATAAATGGACACAACTCCCATTTGTCGCATCGAATCGTTGTACTTTTTTTCTGCTACCCATAAACGGCTTTTTCATATGAATTTTATCAATAAGGTGCATGATTTCAAGTTCCTCTTCAGAAGGGGGAACAGCTTTATAATAGGCACTAGAGCGACTAATACTCAGCACTTTACACTGATGAACAACGGGCAATTTGTCCTGATGGTCCGATTTTATTTTTTCGTTGTGCTCTTGTAACGACCGAGCACTTTGGCTAAAAAATCATTTTCCATCGTCAACTGGACCAATTTTGGCGTGCAGCTTATCGCTATCTACCTCAGTAGATTTGGCCTTATCGGTTTTTGCTTTGAAATAGGCTGGCAGCATTATCTAATAGCGCTTGCTTCCATTTGCCAATTTGAGATTGATGTACGCTAAATTCAGATGATAATTGCGCTAGTGTTTTAATCGCCCTTAGCTGCTGCAAGGGCAACTTTAGCTTTAAATGCAGGGGAATGGTTTTTTCTTTTCTTACTCATGTTCTGCTCCTTTGTTAATTACATTAAGCAGATTATTCTCTCTTAAGAACTGTTTTTAAATATTGGGGCCATTACTCTGTGTGTTGGATTATTTTCAGCATTGTAAACATTTAAGATTATCAATGCTGATAATTTCTTTACTTAAAACTGTCCGAAGTATTGATCTCTGATGAAACCGAATAAATTCAGAAATAAAGGCACGGCTCCTAGGCTCTGTTGACATAGATTTGTGCATTTTTGCTGCTTTTGTCGGTATTTTATGTAAGGCAGAGTTTATGCGGTGTCGTTATTCTACATAAATAGACGATAACGTAACAAAAAGTACCGACAATGCAGCCCAACGGGTTCGTTTAACCGCTATTTTCTCATTGTTGCAAGGCATGAACTTAGAATAACTAAGCATCATACCTCGCGCCGCGATAAAACTGCTGTTAATTCGAACAAAAACGTGATAAATCTATGTCAACAGAGCCTAGCCTTGGGTGGGCATACATAGCAATAGCCAAACTGGGAGGGTTTAGTGACAGCAAGAGAACAGGGCTCGCTAGTTGGGAAACGTTGTGGGAAAGGTTGGTAAACCCTTCAAGAACGAGCAGAAGGATTTAAAATGGCAAAAGAATTAGATATGTGATCAAGAGACAACAGTTAGAGGGTAACTAAAACCTATTTATTCTTTATTATTGTGTTTTGTAGTGAAGCAGAATTGAAAAATATAGGCTTTTCCCTCTGATTAAATATACTTGTAATAAATATTATATTTTCCATAAATAAACTTCTAATATTTAATTTTTTATTATCTAACGGGCAAGAAAAAGGGAAAGTGAAATAGTGCTGTCTGCTTTTTCAGTAGTTCTACTGTGTATGTTTTTGCTCTTTTAGGGTTATCTCGTGCGATATATTCAATAATATCAACTAAATTATTTTCAGCCTCTTCGGTTAAAATTACTTCTATCATTTTTGTAGTGCTTTTTTTACGATAGAATCAGCAATTTTATCTATATTTCCAGTTAATGTTTGAAATTTCCCGTTTCAATATCATTTAGCCCACGTTGAATAGAGTTATTAACTTTTTGTTTAATTAATAATTCTATTGCTTCATAAACAACATCTTCCGCTGATTGGTAATTTCCAATAATCATTTGCTCTTGAACTATTTCGGCTACGTTACCGTGAAGTGTAATATCCATAACATTTCTCATATTTAAAAATGTAATTTTTTAATGATTATATTTTACCCTGTTTTCAGTAAAATCAAAATATTTTACCTCAGATTTATTTCGTTAGAGGGTAACATTAATTAAATCATATTCGAAAGTGAGTGTATAGCGTTATTTTTTAGCTTTTCTCTACCATCATAATACTTCACCATTTCAATAGAATTGTGCCCCTGTAGCGTTACAAATAGAAATTAAATCTTCTCCATTATCTAAGCTAATTCTATAAAGTTTTACGGAGTGAATGAGGCGTTATATTTTTTTCAGGAATTATTTTGTAGTAAGGTTTTTTATAATATTAAAACGGCACGAGTTGAAAGTGGTTTTTCAATAATTTTAGTACTGTTATTTTTTAATGGCTGAAAAATATCAAGGGCATGTATTCCTGTATAGAGTTAAAAACTCTTGTAGAAACAAGCAAAGCTCATGCGGTATAGGGAGTGTTTTTATACTACCTCCTTTTTGGTATATGTTTGCTTTTTGTTCGGATAGTGTTAGAACATTCCATTGTAAGTTGGCACATTCATCAACACGTAAAGCCAAGTGAAACAAAAATACTAATATTAAATAGTTTCTAAATTCAGCCTTTGAATTTCTTCTATTTCCTTTTGCTATTTTCAGTAAATCCAACACTTCGCCACGGCTTAAACTTGCGGTATTACTGAGGTTTTCAGTTTTTAAATTTTGAAACTGATTTAATGGATTTTGAGGGTAACGGTATACATTGATTAAGTAATCAAAAAGCCACGTAAGGCGTTTGTTTTACGGTTTATAGTACGAGAATTTTTAACTCTTTGGCGTATTTCTAATTGTTCCACTTTTTTGAGGCTTTCAATATACTTTTGAATAGCACTAATTAATTGAGAAAAATGGAGGTAAGCAAGATCATCTAGTGTTATAAGATCAAGCGTATTAAAAACTGGGTTATTCCCCTTTATATGCCCTTCTCGTATGCGTTGATCTTTTAATGACACAAAGTCCTCTATGACTTCATAAAGGTATTTATTCGGAGTTAAACTTGTATTTTTTTTAAGCTCGGTCATATACATACTTGTTATAGAGTCAATTTTAGGTGAGCTAATATTTAGGAAATAATAAAACCGTCGATAATATATTTTATCGACGAGTATTGTTGGTTTGTTATGCCTATATAATCTCTTTAGGGTTTTTTATTTAAATATTTTGTTACATTTTATTTGTGGAATATTTATTATATATGCTTACATTCGCGCCTGCGAATGGAATACTAGTTTGAAATTAAAGGAATTAAATTGATATGAAAGAACAGTTTTCTAGTGAAAAAATAAATTCTTCTCATGAATTTTTTATATCTAAAGTTAATGTCCGCAAGTAATGAAACTCAGGTATTTACAGACAAAAATTTTATTAACATGACAGGAGAATTAGTCGCTAAACATATTGATGCAAGTGATGATGAAATCGAATCTTTTTCTCGTTACTGGAATGATTGCCAAAAGATAATTATCTTAATGATAATGGTAATTATCGTCAACGTCGCATCGGACATATAAACTCGATTAGATACAGGGACTTTTGAGCCTTATAACGATAATTGTTTTTTCAAACAAAGAAATTAATAATGCCAATGGCGGCATTTTACGATTTTTTAAGACAGTCCCTATGCATTTATCAAGAGCCGCCCCTTCGTAAACTAATCAACTTAGATTTAAAAATATTTGCAGATGAAAGTTTGCAAAAAATATTTATATCTTTCCACTTATTTCGTATTGTGTGCAAAGGAAATGAAGACGGTTCAGCTACACCTGAAGGAATTCACCGGGATGGCCACCTTTATGTTGCACAGCACTTTATTATCGTACAAATGTTTATGGTGGAGTCTCTAATATATATGATTCGAACAAAAAACCGTTTGTATAGTGACTACATTGAATTTTCCGCTAGATTCAATTCTTATTGACGATACTAAAACGATGCACGATGTCACTCCAATCAGTGTTGTTAACTCAAAAAGCATTGGCTATCGAGACATGTTAATTATAGATTTTAATCCTCTTAAATAACCACAAAAAATAATAAAAGGAAAAACAGCTATGGCTAAAGTATTCATTACTGATCGAATTATTGATCTAGTATTGAGGTAGAGATATTAGGTGATGAGGTAACGCTAGAACCTAATAAAAAACATGTTGAGGTTATCATGGTCTGGCATCAAGTTGTCGATAAAACTATATAGATCAATTCCAAATTTAAAATCAATTATTCGATATGGTGTTGGATTTGATAGAGTGGATATTGAATATGGCAGGTTCAAAAGGAATTACTGTAAGTAATAGTCCCGATTACTGTACTGAAGAAGTAAGTAATACCAGTGTTGCAATGATCTTAAATGGTACTCGACGTATTACCCAATACAACTCTGAAGCAAAAAAGTATAATGATGGTTGGCAAGAAAATGTGATTAACAGAGATCCGTAGGGATTCTGAAATGACAGTAGGTATTATTGGTGCTGGTCGAATAGGTAGCTGTACTTTATTAAAGTGTAAAGCTTTAGGATTTAAAACCTGTTTTTATGATCCTAATGTAGCCCCTGGTTACGAAAAAATCCTTTTTACAGATCGTTGTGAAAGTATGGATGAATTATTACAAAAGTGCGATGTGGTTTCTATTCATATCCCGCTAAGTGAAGATACTATCGGCCTGATTAACCATATTTTATTTCTAATATGAAGGATGGGCTATATTAGTTAATACAGCACGAGGTGGTTTGTTAGAAAGTTATGATGTGATATACAAAGCTCTTAAGTCGAAAAAGCTATCACTAGTAGCTCTTGATGTGTTACCAAATGAGCCTCCAATTTCTAGCCCATAATCGATGGTTGGAAATGCGGTGAAAAAGGGATTTCTGAGCGTCTAATCATTAATCCACACGCTGCTTATTATTCTAAAGAAGCTGGTATTGAAATGCGTTATAAAGCAGCTAGAAATGCTAAGGGAATTATTGAAGGAAAAAATCCACTTAATATTGTAAACAGCAATGAATTAAGCGTTACTTGCTAATTAGGGGATATAATATGAATAATTACCAACACTTTGACACTAACCAGAAAACGATTGATCTTCCAATCGGAAAAGTAGTATGTGTCGGAAGGAATTATGTGGCACACGCGAAAGAACTAAATAACCCGATACCTAGTGAACCGATTTTGTTTATTAAACCCGCCTCTTCTCTGATACATTTTAATCAGCCAATTTTTGTTTCAAAAATGGCACATGAAGTACACTATGAATAGAAGTTTCTGTTTTAATAAATAAAACACTTACTCATGCTAGTGAAGATGAAGTTAAAGTTGCGATTGGTGGTATCGGTTTATCTTTAGACCTTACATTTCGTGGTTTACAGGATAAACTAAAGAAAAAAGGTCACCCTTGGGAAAAAGCCAAGGCATTTGATAAAAGCTGCCCTATGAGTGACTTTGCAACAGAAACAGATAATATAGATTTATCAGAGTTAAAATTAGTTTAATGATTAATGATGAAATAAAACAAGTCGGTAATTCAAGTCAAATGATTTTTGATATCATAAGCTTGATTGAATATATCAGTAATCATTTCACTTTACAGCCTGGAGAGGTGATATTAACAGGTACTCCTTCTGGAGTTGGGTACTGAACATTGGAGACAGACTACAAGCCGAATTATCGGGATTATTTACTGTTGAAACAATTGTAAATTAAAATAATAAATTTCCTGCCAATTATCTTTACTTTAGATACAATAAATATTACGTATATATATAATGAATGAAATTATCACTTTTAGTATAGTAGCTTTAATGTTGGTTATATCACCGGGGCCGAATGGGGTTTTAATTGTAAAAACAGCCTATATATATGGAAAAAAGCCAGCTTTCGCTAATATTGTAGGCTTAACCGCCGCAAACTTTTTTTCATGGTGCACTTCAATTTTTGGAATTTCTGCTTATTGTTTCAATCAGAAAATATTTTTTTGTTGTCAAATTTATGGTGCTGTCTATCTTTTTTATATTGGTGCAAAATCAATATATATATCTTATAAAAAACAAGACTCCATTCAAAAATAGAACAAGAAATTAAAAATAAAAGTCTAGCAAAAATATAGTCGTGAAGGTTTTCTTACGCAAATTTAAACCCTAAAGTTCTATGTTTTATCTAGCTGCATTCCCACAATTTATGTCATTTGAAAAACCCTTATATTCCAATGCTTTTATGCTTGTGGCTATACATGCGAGTATTATATTTTTCTGGTTTGTTGGAATGACTGGATTAATTCTAAATTAAAAGGATTTTCTGAGTCATCGTCATTAAGTCTGTGCCCCGCCCACTCTTCCCCACCGGCGTCCCATTGTCCCCCCTTGCTTCTGTGTAGTTATTTCGAATATCCGTGCTTTGGGATGAGGGGGTGGGGGGGGGGGAATGAGGAATGGACAGAAACAGAAAGGTGGGAACAGGGGAGGGCGCACCTATGCAGGCAAGCCGAACTATTCACCCCGCGAGACCCTCTTGGCCGTTGACATGATCCCTAATCCATCTCTATCTTTTGGGTATTCTTTTTATTGGGATCATAAGCGATCGTGTCTTTTACTATGAAGAAAAGCCATTCAAAAAAGAAAGTAAAGCAGACTTTAGACCAAGCCAAAGGAGGTTATCGACTTCCTATGGCATAGAAAAATATTGAACTAGA
>CAEFZP010002536.1:0-48599 GCA_903064625.1 Mallotus villosus | reverse complement strand
GTGGAAGGCTCACAGTACACAAAGCAAACATTTGTATAATACATGTATTATACATGTCAAAATGAATCATTAAACAATATGACCATGAAAGGTTAACTCATCAAATAGTAGTTATTTTGACTTGCATCGAAGCTCTGTTCCCATCAATATGTTTAACCAATCTCCCCTTGCCCTAATAGGCGGCTGAGAGACTGGACTATGGGAGGATCATTCTCAGGGATGAAGGGAAGGAGGAGGAAGGACTGCCAAAGATGCAAGTACGGGATCCATCTATTGAGGACAGATTAAACAGTGAGATGTTGAAGAAAATGGAGATGGAGGTAAAGGCTGGAAAACGGCAAACCAGCCAAGAAAGAGAGGGAGTTAATAGAAAAGCAGAAGAAAGCTGAAAATCAGGCACAAGAGAAGATGGAGAAGAAACAGAAGAAGCAACTGGAGCAGGAAGAGAAAAGAAATATGGAGATTAAAACAAAGTTAGAGAAGGAGAAACGCAAAATGAAAGATCTTGAAAGGAAAGAGATGCAAAGGTTAGCAGAAGAGGAAAGCAAGGAAATGAAGAAGAAAGAAAAGGAAAAGGCTGAGAAAGGAAGATTGGAAATTGATTCTCGCCCAAAATGTTGTGGCTTCTTCGAAAAGGTTAAGAGGGCCTTTAATTTCCAACGTTAAGAGAGACCTTCCATATACAGTAACACCAACATTGAAAAAGGAAAAAGGAAAAAGGAGAACAAATATGTTGAATGTATAGTATATTCCTCCCAAATAACTTTCCCCAAAAGCTAGAGGATTCATTTATGTATTATCGAAATGGGTGACAATCCTGTTGTATTTTTTGTCAATGTTCTTGTTAAATCCCAATAAATGAATCACCACTTACTATTAGATTTTTTTTACATGAATTACAAAATGAACTACTTAGAATCTGATATGGACTCGGATCATCTAGGTTAGATCAGTTGTAGAGATACGAGACAAATACTGTTGGTTCAGAACAGCTGGATGGCTATTTGTGTATGCTGTTTGTCTCTGTCACACATTCACACAACACATATAATATCTGACTCAAACTGCTCATATAAAACCTGACTGATTTAATGAAAAAACGACTTCACAGTTGGTACTGTAGTTCAAATCAGCTTTTGTTTTTTACAACGATAACGGTTACAACAGTGACGGTTACAAAAGTGACGGTTGAGGTTACGTCTGCAAAAACAGACGGATCACAACTACAGGTCAGTATGATTTGGACCTGTGTTCCGTTACCAGGCAACAGCACTGTAATTTAACATGTGCCAGCATTAGACTGAAAGTGTACAGATGTGAAAGTCAGTCAGGTTGATGTGGTGACTTCGTCAAGTAGTCACCACAAAACCTCTATAATCATCTTATTTGTCTGAAGTGTGCCAAACCTGTTTGAGGTAGACATTTGTACCTTTTAATTCAAGAAAATCACCTTGTACTCTGTATTGATACTTAACTCAAAATACTCAAAATGTCACTGCCTTTAAGGGGACTACCTATATTTTTGCCATTACACATCATTTAGCAATGATTCTTTATGTAACATAGCAGAAAATAAACCATAGAAAAGCTTGGTTAAGCTTGCTGTACAATGATGTGACATTCAGGGTCATTATGCGCCCGTACAGAGGTGTTTCTAGGCATAGGCAAACTAGGTGGTCACCCCCCGCCCGCCAGATATAAATAAATAAGCAACAAATAACACACACATTAAGATTTATTTATGTGTTGTGAGTGACATGAGATGGTGGGAGAGGGGCCACCAGGGGAGACTCAAATGTTGAGTCTCCTTTTTTGCACACCTGCTGTTACGCCTTAATGTATTTTCTGTTCATAATAGCTACATTCAAATGTGTTATTTCCCCTGAAGATGACGCTTCAATTTGGAAGCTAGGTAGAGATCTCGAAAATGGACCGAAACGTCACTACGTGTGTGTGCGTGGAGGAACACCACGTGGAACGTGTAGGTTTCCGAAAGCAAACTCGTTTTCATTTTCCTTTCTCCACTTCCTATCTCTTCTTCTAATCCTTCGGAGTGTGTCCCAGTCAGCAGATGTAAGGTCCATCGGTGTCCCACCACCCACACTCGTTTTCTCTGTATCGTATCAGCTCAGATCTGAAGACTTGTTTAGGTCCACCGGGACTCCTTTTTCTCCAGCACCTACATAAAAACATACATTGAAGTGGGAACGAGATGCAGACATATTTACATCAATGCACTTAACAGTATGCACTACAAAAAGGAGGCAACGAAACAAGTCCAACAACTTCTAAGTAGCTCTTGTTGTACATACAGCTGTACAGTGCTTACACAATGCATGGTACCATGAACAATATAACCTAAACTTTTTGCCGTGTTATCATGCATTCCCATCGTTTTATTCAACGTGCATCAAATAACCAAGCTTTTCAAAGAAACTACAATCTTACAAAAACAGACAGCATTTCTAATCTCAGGAATGAAAAACTTCTGAATAAATGTCTGTTCTATTTTATGTTATCTGCAAGATTAAAAACCAACACCTGGACAAAGCTTTACCTGTTTGGTATTTCTCCTTGGCTCGCGCTCGTTCTTCACCGTCAAAATACCACACTGTAATGGCGTATCTGCACAGACAAAGACTACATTCGTAATATGTCTAAATGTCATGTATAGGTTGTTTGTGACACAAATAATATTCCTCCCAAAGCTGGTTATTCCTAAAAAGACTTTGGTCTGGAGGAAGCTCTTAGTCCAAAATTGACACACCGGACCGGCCACAACCATTTTGAAATGAATTGATTCTGCCATATCCATGCATATGGAACCCTTGAAGTCTGCAATTGTGGGGCTAAAAGGCTCACCTGGTGGCGTAAGCTGGCTGCACCTCGTGGGGGTTTCTTCTGTCTGACCAGAAGAACAGGAGGCGGTCAAACTTGGGCTCGATGTCCGCAAGTTGAGCCTTACCCTCAGGGAAAATTCTTAAGAGACCTCCATGTTCCTGCAGCACAGATAATAATTAATTCATCTTAATTTATTTATTTCTGTACATTAATGGAAACCTTATAGAAAGTCACCACCTCTAACCCCCCCCCTTAACCCCAAGCACCTGAATTAATCAGAACATCGTTTTTTTGTGCATACCGAGAACATGCTTGAATGACACTGTTTGGTGGGTGGTAATTCGATATCTGTATAAGTAAGTATTCCGTGTACGTGTGCTTTGTACTGTGCCTCACCCTGTATCCGTTCATTAATTTCGTTTTCTCTTCTTTCTGGAGAAGAGCTAGGTATTCTTATAGGTTTCAATCCATGGGTGTACATTGCATCACATTGATAAGTGGTCTTCAACCCTCAGGGCTTGTTTCCCTGCTCCAACACAGCTGACTCAAATGTATGGGTCGCTTTCAAGCTCAGCTGAAGCGTGATAATGACCATTTAGAATCAGGTGTGTTGCAGCAGGGAAACATCTGACACGTACATGATAGTGTACGTTCTCCCAGATTGCACCAAATTGAAGCTTTAAACTGCTAAAATGTAAAAATAAATTCCAGGGGAGGATGCCCCCCCGACCCCCTTACTAACATTTCTTTGCCCCCCCCAAAATGTGTCATTAACCCCCCTACTAAAGTGGGCTGGAACCGGGCCTAGGTGGACTAAGAAGCATGTGTATTTTAGACCTAAGGGGCATTGTTTATTGTTTGCCAATAATTTAAAATAGAGTGCTCTGCTAAAACCATTAATGCAGCCCTTCTTTCGTTCTACACACACATGTATTCAGGACACATTCAAAGATCACCAATATACTAACACACACACACAAAGACATGTGCACACACACATGAAAAAGATAACTGAACGCGAGATAAACACATACAGTACCAGTCAAAAGTTTGGACACATTTTCAGCCCCTCTACAAAAACACAACAGGAATGTTTGGGTGGAAAGGTGAATGGGTGTTTTCTGTGACCTGTCTGACCTGTTCCGAGGACGATAGCATCTGCACGACCATAACCAAGGAACACATTTTTGTGAGGTAAGATTATGGTTTCTCCAAAATTATGAGATGGGAAAATCTGATTGAGTAGGAACCCTGTTTTTCATTCAATTAATCTTAACTCTATAAACACTTCAAATGTTGATCTTTCTGAATTAAATATTTTCAGAGACAATCATAACCCTCTTTTCTGGAGCACAGATACTCATATAAAAACTACAGAACACTGTAACATCCAAAATACTGTTTCCATAATCCTGACATAATTAAGAAGATTTGCTAACCTTTTGGTAGAGTCTCGATGATTCCTATTGCACTGATTTTCATTAGGAGAAATAAATCAAGACACCAGTACTTCTGTTGGTTAGGGTGTGTGCATGCTAATTTATCAGGCTGTGTTATTTAGGCAGCATGGATAAAGCAATATCTCCCTTCGGCGGATTAAATCAGTTTGTGGATTAAAAAGTGATATGTAATTCTGGAAATGTGGCAATATACTTTAAGGTGCTCTCTGCTCTATCTTAGGTATTTGTGTGGTATTTGGTGGGCTTGCTCATTAGTTTAGTATTGAGAAATTTGAAGATTGCTTTTCATTCATTGCTTTTACACACATACTTTTATTTTTTGAAATCATTTTAAAGGTTTTTTGTGTTTTTGCATCATATACGTGATGTGATTTCACTGCAATCATGCCAAAAAAACATAAAAACTGATAATCCAACAGAAACAACTCTGCCTGCTAAAAAATAGTTTTCATGAGAATAATGGTGTTGGACAACAGATGCCCAGAGAGCTAATAGTGAGAATGTGCTAGGTTACACGTCAATAAGCAGTCCCTAATTTCTAATGAGCATAATCGTGTAACAACCCTAGGACTTGACACATCAAAGACTGCTCTTCAGACAATCCTTATGCTCAAAACTAATGTGCACTCAGCAACACATAGCAACATAATCACAATCTAAAAAAGCATGATCTGTCCGGTACTATTATCTTTTGCTGGGACTTGACGTCTCACAAGGACAAGTACGCTGTACTAGCCTGGACTATAAGGCAGCCAATAACAAAGTGACGTGGGTTTCAGATTTGGGTACTTAAAATAGGCTTCTTAGTTTAATACTTCCTTCAATCTTGGGGAACCACTCATACCTATATACCTTATCGATAATACATACAAACATTGCATAAATTGTGCAAAAGCTGTCCATCTAACTTGTTGGCTTACCTGTCTGTGGAAAAAGAAAGTGTTTGCATTTTGTAGTTTTTTCAGTTTGGTCACACTTGATCTAAGTAAAAAATGCATTGTTTGTTTTGTATGTTTTCTGTTAACGTACCTTGGCATCCCAGTCCTTGTTGAGATAATATATACATGTCACACATCTACCATCTCCATTGGGGTTATCTACATGCCGTACATAGCCAGTCCCGTTGCCAGGGTAACACGCCACCATCGCCTAGCAAGAGGAAGAGGTTTGGTTAACAATTGGGGTTTGTCTAAATAGTAGTATTACTGTAAAATAAAAGATGGACATACATATCTCGATCAATATCTTAAATAAATATCAGTCCAATACTTAATCACAAAATAATTATGTTTGACATCATGTGCATATTAAAAATACTTTTCAAAAGTGTGTTTCCTTAAAACACCGATAAACTAATTTTCTTAATGTTTAACATATATAGCTTGTAATCGACAGACCAAACAGGAGCTTGCAGATTTGTCTGGTTCCCAGGCTACATATATATATATAATCTTTATTAAGGACTCAGATGGTCCACTCACATCCAACATACACACACACATAGAACACATTAAAATACATTACTCAATAAAATACTGTACTAAAATAGGTGCAAGCTATCATGCCAATGCTTTCGAAGCCTGGATGTGAACCGATAGCCCATCATAGGGTTGGTTAAGCCCATAATGATGCCATTCTCTGACAAATTCAAACGACACATGAAACTGAACATCAACTTTCGCAACAGTGCCTGACATGTAGGTACATTAGAGGACACAAATAACTGGCTAGCACTGTGCCACCTAGGAACACGGAGCAACAACCTCATGGCATCATTATATGCCACTCTAAGCCTCTGCATACTTCTCACTCTGTAAGAGGACCACAGATGAGCTGTATACAGCGGCGTGACATAAGCCCTAAACAGAGCACACTTAACATCTGTGGAACACATGGAAAATTTCCTCAACATCATGTTGGCCTGTGCATATATTTTACACCATTGACGACGAATGTCACTGTCATCCATGAGATCATCTGAGAAGACGTGTCCTAGATATTTTAATTCCCTGGATATTTCTAATAGTCCATTTGAGAGGTGGAAAACAGGAAAAGAGGATTTTTTGTCCTCTCTAGATCTCACAACAACGACCTTACTCTTTTTGGCATTATAGTTGATGTCAAAATCTCTTCCATATAGTGTACATATCCTCAACAGCTCTTGTAGCCCAACAGAATATGGACAAAGTAAAACCAGGTCATCAGCATACATGAGATGATTCACAACTTGATCTCCCACAATACATCCTGTTGTACATTCATTTAGCTGTCTTGAGAGGTCATCCATATATACATTAAAAAGAATAGGAGATAGGATTCCTCCTTGACGGACCCCATTCGCCACATGAAAAGGATCAGAAACAGTATTATCCCATTTGACCTGGAATGTTTGCTGAGCATACCAATACATTAGAATTCTGACAATATATTTAGGAACATCTCTCATAAGTAGTTTTCCAAATAGTTTTGCATGGTTGATTCTATCGAATGCCTTAGAGGCATCAATGAAACAGAGAAACACAGAGGTGTTTTGGCGTTGATATTTAGCGACAATCTCCTTTAGAGCATAAATGCATAAATCAGTACTATGTTTTCTCTTGAATCCAAATTGATTGTCTGTAGTTAACACATACATTTCCATCCTATTTAAAATAATTTTTTCCAGCACCTTAGACAGAGTACTGGCAAGGGCAATTGGCCTATAATTGTCCATGCTGTTTAATTTTCCAGCCTTCTCCTTAAGCACAGGAACCAGCAAAACAGACAAGATGGAGTCAGGGAGAACACCATGCACCATGATACCAGTGAAACACATGGCTAACAGTGGAGAGAGCCTATAGCTGGCATGCTTAAGATGCTCTGCAGCAATACCATCTGTACCACATGTTTTGTTGTTATCAAGCATCTCAATAGCATGTGCCACCTCTGCTGGCCTTACTGTAACATTAGTGTCCAAATCAACATTATTAACAGCAACAACATTACTCTTGACACAGTTGAACAGCTTCATATAATGCTCACGCCATAATTTTGCAATGTTATCTGAACCACAGATACCTTCAATGTCATGTGGTAAAGACGTTTTATGGTTATTCATCACTTTGATTGCTTTCCAAAAGTCAACATAGTTGTTCTTTTGTAAATTCCTAGCAAGCAAGTCCGCTCTAATAGTATTCTCTTTTGTCTTAATATGACGAAGAGCATATTTATATCTGGCATTAGCTCTTTTTTTACACTCAAACACATCACCCTGTCTAGGCCTTCCTGCATCAGTCCAAAGTTTAAAGGCTTCCCTTGCTGCAGCATGGTGTTCAGACACATACTCCTTCCACCCAGGTTTGATGTTAACCACCTTCTTATGACTGCAGAAAGACCTAGCAGAGGTATTTAAAACGTTCGTAATGTTATCATAAAGGTCACATATGTCAGCAGCATGCTGTGTGTCAGTACAGTTCATGTTTAGACACATAATGGCATCCCTCGGCAATACAACATGATTTAATAAGCTGTCAGTTAAGCCAGTATATCTATCAATGTCCTCTTTAGATAGATTAGCCCAGTTTAATTTCACTGAGTTGCCCGAATTACCAGTATCCACCAGGAGGGGCACAGTGTCAACATTTAACAACATAGCTATAGGAATGTGGTCAGAGGTAGCCAGACCATAGCAAATCTCCATATTTTCTAGAGAGGCATGAGCATCTGCTGTGCACAGACAGTGGTCAAGCCAGGAGGTTGTATGCCATGCCTCACTTACATAGGTAAAACTATTATCAGGTAAGAATACTTTACTAGATATGATAAGATTATTGTCATTACAAAAATGTGCCAGATGTTTTGCAAAAAGAGAATTACTATCTGATATATCAGCATTAAAATCCCCATAGACATACACACAAGTAGAATCATTGTCCTCAATGAAGGAGTGGATAAAAGCTAGTCTGTTCAAAAATTCATCCTCAGCCTTATATGATTCACATGGTGTATATATATTTAAAATGGTAATCCTCTTGCCATTAAAGCATACTTCTAACCCTATGGCCCAATCAACATTTAATCTAATCACTTTCACCATTGGGTCATATCTACGGTTCCAAAGGATGGCCACTCCACCTGCTATTCTACCTTTAACTATTTTCATGCTTAGGTCAGTGGTGGATTCCCCAGCACCATGAAAATCCTTGTGTATTGTATTTAACTTGTCTAGATCCTGTTTGGCAAGCCAGGTCTCTTGGACACACAGAATATCACACTCATTCAACAATGTATCAACAACAAAGCCATATAACCAGTTTTTCCCTTTTTTCATAAGATTGACGGAAGTACAGGAGAGGAGCAAACCAATCAAACCGAATTGAACGGAAGGGCTAAAAGTCCTCCTATGCGCATTACATACTGATATATGTCAGTATGTCAAAATATGTCAGTTGTAAGTGTGACCCAGAACAGGTCATGAAAGAGGTCTAGCCAAAGGATAAGGAGATCTGCCCTGCAGACAATTATTTATTTGCAGACACACATTAGTCATCAACCAAATTAGCAAAATCAAACATTGTCTTGTTACTTGCTGCTTATGCACAAGTCCATTGTTAACAAAATAGACTGTTGCCTTCTACTTTTTATACTATCTGAACAACTGGTATGTTTGATTGATCTATGAGGAATGGACTCACTTCAAGCCTTAAAAGTGTAAAAAAGAAAACAGTAGACTGACTACCATTGGCATTAAGTAATTTTCTCCCCTCCATTGTGCTGAGTCAAAAGGGAAAAAAACCATGTTAACCATTGAGATGATTTTTTATACAAAAAAGCATACTATTCAACTGGAGGCAGGAAATAGAAGCAAAGTAAAACATTCTCTGTCATAATGAATATACTGTCCTGCACCCAACATAATAACATCTTAATTTTGTATAAATCATCAACACTATTGTGCTTTGCGGGACACTGTTTTGTTTTAATTGCACATCTATGTTAGATGATTGTGTACTTCTCATCTATCAAAAGGGAGGACTGTTGTTCACCTATTTCTTCCATTGGAGTTTTAGGACACTGTCTCACTAATTTCCATTTGTATCCAATCCGACTCTCTCAGACCCCAGACCACTCCAAACGCCACTCCAAACTTTACCATTTTCATTGTTAACCAAGTGCTGTGCTCCAATTGTGTTCTGCTGTAACAGGACAAGAACTTAAGTAGCAGGAATATGCTAACCAAGGGCACGTCTGCATGCCAATACAAAGGTCCTCTGAGCAATAGCCATGATCCAAAAGTGATCCTCTGAGCAAACAGCCATGACCATTAGAATCTCAATGCTGACCTGTCTGCAATCAAGTTCCTTTGTCCTTATGGATGCAGGTTATCACACATTGAACACTGCAGCTTCTGCCTGTGCTTTTGTGTCCAAGAGGAAGGATTGTAAGGCTGGGTGTCAAACCTGCCCCCGCCTCTCATATGCTAAAGTCTGGAGTTTCTGGAGGTCTCAACTTGATGGCTCCACACCCCATTCAAGATGTGGTCTGATTGGTTGTTCTTGTGTATAAAGGCAATTGTAATGCATTGTTCTTTGGATTCTTCATCTTCTGAGAACTTCTTCTCAGTTCTGCCTTGTCCATGTCCTACTCCTTGCTCACTCTTGCTTTTCTCTCTGATTTACAATGATCACGGTAGAGTAAGTAAGATTTAAAGCCTTCATTTGTAACATGTTTGCCTTGTAATTGATTTCATTCATTTGCAATGTTATTAAATGCGTATTCGTTTTGACTGTACTTTGACCATTCTTGCTCTGATTTAACCCAATGAGTCAAATAACTATCATTTATATTTGTATTGGCATTATTTGGTTCATGCTAATACACGTCAGTTTCCCATCTTCCTTTAAACCATAGGGGAATTCGTTTTGGTTCTTTCGACCATATTTTTACCCCCCTACAACATCTTAATTTTGTATAAACCATCAACACTATTGTGCTTTGCGGCTTTGCTGCGTACTTGAGTGACAATTCTGGAAAATTCCCAATTAGGATTGTCTCACACCATTGGAAAGAAGGAACAAAAATAAATGTCTTAAAGTTGCTAGGGAAAGAATGTATCAACCTTGGCTTTGTTCGTGTTTACTTGTGGCCTGTTAGCCCCTCTATGATCTCTTTTAAATCTGGAAAGGGTGATGGAAAAGTAGCCACAGGGGGAACACGAGAAAGAGGAGAAAGAGGAGAAAGAGGAGAAAAAGGAAAAAGAGGAAAAAGAGGACAAGCGGGGCATGGAACCACCAGGATGTTGTGCGTAGCGCTCTGCGATCACGCCTCTCGGCCGGGATCCACTTCCTTTGGGTGTAAATCAACCTAGAGGACGGGAGGGGTATGGAAATCCCCCGGCTGTTATTTAAGAGAGTCCCCGCACACACAAAAAGGGGAGATCAAGAGACAGGAAGGATGTGCAAAATGGGTCAACGGTGCTGGCCGGTCCAACTGTGTGAATGACCATGTCTTTCTGTTGTGTTTGGTGACAAAATGGTGAAGAAGAAGAGTGTGTTACTCATGCGTGTGCTCAAGGACACCAAGGACAGTATGTACGACCTTTCCATAGCCCACACACTTTGAGCTGTAAATAGTTCAGCGAACAAGAATTCCAAGGATAGAACCTTGGGACAAATAAGGACAACACCGCTATTGTTGTCCTTTTCTGTTGAACTCATCAAGATCGTTTTGTCCTCACAACACAGGGGCCCGCTTAGATTCCGAAACAGTGAATGTGACCTCGAAACACAGGCTTGTCATGCCACGCTATGGATGTCAGACCCCAATCAACACGCCATGATTGCAGCCATTAGCCCTTTCCTACTCGCAGGTGTGAGGGAGAAGAAAAACACAGACACACGTACAGACAAAAACAAAGACGAGTCTGGACAAAGCAGCGGCCCGGGGTGTTGACGCACTTTCGGCAGAGGGACTCAGGCTGGTGAGAACGGAAGAGAAAAGACTGAACGATAATAACGTATCGCGTGCCGTCGGCCGTTGGCGAAGTCGGCGGCCGGTAGCCAGCGGCCCGCAGTGCGTCAAACTCCTCCAAAAGGGAGGGCCGGAGGAAGGCATGAGCGTTTACATTACGCCACCTCTTGCGTCACTTGGCATGGTTGAGAGCTGCGGTGTTTCACAATATGTCTCCGCTGTCTTCTGTCAGCGCTATATGCTAGAGTGATTTCTCAGGTGCCCCTACTGAGGAGCAAGCAGATGAAAGAGGAAGGGAAGTTATTACATCTGCCTTGCTGAAAGAGCCTTTCACAAATCGGCACATCACCTTTTTTTAAATGGAAACATACATTTCAGCAAGACTATGTCACACATGTACACGAGTGCATATACTTTTTGCAAAGCACTCCTTAAGAAACCACTCTACACTCTCACTACTCTCACACTCCCCTCTGAGCACCATTACCTTGGAATGACAAGCTAAAACAGGAGAAATTGGTCTGGAGAGGCCTTTAAGTGGAAGTGTACAAACACAATACAGCTTGTCTTATGTGCTTTATTTATAAATTAACTCCCCCTGGTGTATTATAGTTGCCTACATTTATATTGCAGTATTTCAGTGTATGTGTATTGTAGGGGTGTGACGGTACAAATAAGTCACAGTCTGGTACATACCGCCGTATTGGGATGCTACATGAGCCGCCGCCATCAACACCAATACCACAGAAATTCATGACAAATTGGTGTTTAATTTTTGTGGAGGATGAGTGACAGCTATCACCCCCTTATATAGGGCACCTGTGTGAGACAAATGCTGATACATTTGATCTTCAGTCACTGGCTGCACTAGACAGCGGGTAAACTATTAAGAGCAGACCAATTGCTAGCGTTCGCCTTAACCAACTCCTTCAACACTACTGTAATGGAGCTAGCTGCTGTAGCTGGAATATCAAACTTTTCCCGAACCCCGAGGGGAAGAGGGCCACAACATCATGACCACCAACAAAACTCAGCAAGGATTGTTCTTGCTCCGGCTTTAACTTATGGATATTCGGCAGCGTTGCCACAACTGCAGAATAGCTTCTCTGGCTTCTTTTTCCGCCGCCATTACTGAACTACAACTCAAACTAGTGCATGATATCAACGTCATCGTTCTCAGCCACTCCCTTTGTTCGCTGATTGGACCACTAGTATATTGTGTAGTAGCCTATTGTATGTGTTGCACATTTTTGTCCTTTTGGGCTTTCTTGATCTGTCCAAAACATATTTGTAAAAAAACAAAAAAGATAGGTCTATTTAGCTTGAGGCAGGGTAGGCAAGTTGCGCAAAGCTAGCTATTTTAGCTTCTTTTTGACACTATTCAAACCAAAATATCCCACCTCCTCCCTTCAAAGCCACTCCCACAAAACTACAGTAACGAGCATTGAGTGGAGGGGCAGAGTGCAGGCAGGTAGGTAGAGACAGACAGGTAGCCTGACCAATCAATAGTCAGGGTACCCCTTAATGATTGGTCGTGTTTATTACAGTATTGCAACGCCCACAGATGTTGGAATGATTTAATATTGCGGTTGCTATCAAGACCTGAAGTTACTTTCGACAAATATGACAAAAAGTGCTTCCAAAAAATTGCCTACCCTGCCATTAATATATAGTATAAGCGGTTTCCACCATTTCTCTTTCAATATTTTTTTTATCAACATACACTGTTGCATGTTATACCGTTGAATGTATGTCGTATGTGTCCTAACTTACCGTGCCCTCAGAAAGTTGACACCCCCTTTAGAAGTACTCACATTCAGCAACCTTACAGTCATAATACTACACATTGCAATAATTAGAATTGGTAACATTTATTTGTGTATCTCTTATTCTTCCTCTATTTACTTTACAGAGAGGGAACTGAGTCTGCAATTATATTTTTTTTAAGTCTGCTTCGCACTGTGTGAGTGCTGTGTGAAAGAATCGATGTGACTCCACCTCCCACCGATTAGCCTGGGCATTGTAATTTCATGCATGGCATTTTCCAATTTTCATCCAACTATGTGTTGGCAAACCAAATAGTATATGTCCTTCATTCACTATAACCCTGCGGCCGTTTTAGAGAGCTGGAAAGCAGACTGAGCTAAACTGGGCTGTAGCTGGACTGCATCCAGACAGGCTGTATTTTAATGATCTTGCTACGTGTGGTGCGTGGTGCTGTCTGCGCGCTCCTCTTATACTGACCCCGGCAGTAGTGAAGACCGCTGGAAGAGGAGTAAACACATTTTGCTCCAGTTGGGGAGAGAGAAGGGAGGAGGGGTGGTGGGGGGGAAGCGAACCGATGAGATGGCCACAGTGTTTCCTTTAGGCTTTTCTTTTGCAGTGGGGGCAGGTTTGTCCCAACAACAACCCCTGCTTAGTCTGCTTAATTTGATCTTGACATATAGGCTAAGCATTCTGTAGCAATAATAGCCTAACAATAAACCCACTATTAATGACATTGTCTCAATGCAGTGTAACTACTTCAGCATAATAATGCACCTAAAATACAAACGTGAGCAAGGGCGTTCAGCGATCGCTATCAAATCAACAGCCACGTGCAATTGAGCTAGCAGGTGAAGAATACAACAACGAAAATCACCATTTAACTTAATTTAATCAAATCTAAATCAATCAACAAAATCTAAACCAACATAGAGGAAACACTGGGCCACATGCGACCGCTATTTATTTCACGACATTACCCATACACAAACGGCTATTGTTTTGGAGGTGAGCAAGAAGTCTCCTGAGAGCCCTGAGATAGCTGACACTACATTCAAACGGTATCTGACCTTCAACTCCAAGCTGAACCTGAAGGGACTGACAGGCGATGATTCTAACAGTACATGCTGTAGTATTCTTAGAGAAAAATGCAGAAGGTATGGATGCATGGTAGGCTATCATGCTGTTATTTCCTTTGGCAAAAGCGCATGCACCCACTAGGCATTGAATCTTAAGCTTAAATTGTTCCACCCCACTGTGGGCCCATTATAAAACCATTGATGGATAAAACTCCAGCCAATTAATCACAACACCAGATATTCAAGACCTCTGTCCTGGTTTTGGCCCAAAAAGCAGGAGAATGCAGACAACAATGTTAGAATAGAATATTACTTTGTGAGTATTGTGTGAGGTTTTGGCATCTTCAGGAAAAGGCAACGTGCAAGTTACTTGGGTGTCTGGGTGCCTGTCTCCTCATTAGGAGTTGAACTTCTTCCCAGTCTGCTTTGTTTACATTCCCTAAATGGCCATTTTAGTGCCCATTAGCCTTTAACTCCTTGAGCCTGCCAGGGTCAACCTACTAGCAGGGCTTCCAGACCAAGCCAGAATGGCATAATTAATCTATATGGCTCCCGGACATGGTTCTCTTCATCAATTAGTCACTGACGATAAATCTTTTTGAAAAGTCTTTGAGAAAAATCAGAACAAAAGACTTCTGGAATTTTAATGAGTCCTTCGTAAAACAATATTATTTGGGAAAACAAGTATCTAGGCCTTTTGAACAGAGTAAAGGAATGTTTGTATTTAAATAACCAATATGGAAAGGATTTCAGGTACCTCTGGCCTAAATACAAGGATTCATTGACATTTAATTCCATAGAAATTTCCAATCTCAAAATAATTGTGTATGGCAATCTTATTTGTTTTGTCATTTCACAGCTGTGTTCAAATTTACCATTTAAAATCTACCCTAAACATTTAAAGAAAATACTGATCTCAACTAAAAGTCTAAAAGTCCTTTTTGTGAATTAATTAATTTTGTACTTTGTGTAATACGTGTATTTCATATCTTATCAGTCAGCTTTGTGTTTGAAATGATACAAGTCTCTTTGGTATAAATGCAGGATGTTTTGAACCAGCAAAGGCACAACACGTGTCAATTATATATAACCGTTTCATAATTTCGGTCGATTTGGTGCAGTTGTGCTTCTGATCTGGAATTAGTTTCATTGCTGATCCTATATCCTGTTTAGAGTATTGGCCAAATGGAGATAAACTAAAAGGCTGACAAAACTGATCAGGTGCTATGAGAATTTCTTAGGTCCAATACATTTGTAATGGCCAGCATACTCTGGATAAATTATAAGTCTAGTTGTTTCAGTGTGTCTCAAAAAACCCAGCCCCTTCTTCAAAGTTTGGCAAACGATTTACAAAAAACACCCATTCTAATTTGTCTAAACTCTTGAGCTATCTATAAAATAAACATTATGTGCATAAAGAAAATGCATATCAGGTTCATGGACCTTGAATGTCGAGCTTCCGTGACCAGAAAGGGTCTCGAAGCACACGTTTTCGTGGAACACAAAGTTTAGCTTTGTATGCGCTTGTGTATGTGTGTAAACCGATAAGAGAGAATCTCAAACATGAGTCCATACAGTCATTGAACTATCAACTGTTGTCCTACTTGTCAGGTGTGACAGAAGGAACATTATGAGACATCTGTGTGTAGGCTATTGAGAATGACAACAGCAACAGACAACATACTCTAATCCCAAAAGAACATGGCAGGCAGTTGGTTATAAAGAAACGAAACAAACATCATTCCAGGACTTTCTTTTTCTCTCTGAACCAAATGTTATGAAGAACAAAAGTTAGGGTTGGAGGGTGTTGCTCACTTGACACAGCCTTTCACTGACATAGGGTTTTCTCTACCAGGAAGCAAATGTTGAAAATTTACTTTCAGAGAGTGCAGGGCTTTGTGTATCTACCTTTAAACCCCTAGATCTGCCTCCTCACTGGCAAACATTCAAGCTATTTTGATGTACATGTATGCTATATTAATGTGGAATAAATGCATATTCAAAATGGATTTGATTAAATCTGACATACAGTCGAAAATGATTTGACACATTACATTGGCCAGAAAGTGAGTCTGATGGTTCCTTTTCACCCAATCAAATGATAAACTGGAGGCAAAACAATTGGACCTTAATGTTATTTCCCAAGTTCTTGGTATGTTTTGGCCTTATGGTCATGTTGAGGATATATCAAACTAGAAATTCACTTTTACCTTCTATTGTTCAAATGAAATCCAAAATGTAAACAAAAATGAACCATATATAAATCTATAAGATGGCTAATATAAACTACATTTTAGATCAAATTGATGATGGGAATTTACCAATTCCATTGCCAATACGTTGATTGTAGGCATATTTAGTTAAGTTTGAGATTTTGTTATTTTATTCTAGTAGGCCTATCTGTAAAATTAGATACCGGTATACCAGTCTTCCATGTGTCCAAATGTGAATAAGTAGTGTGATTACTTTCACTCGACTTTTTGATTATAAAAATTCAAAATATCGATTATAATGAAGAATGATATGCTATTATAAACATAGGCTTATGACAAAGCAAATATAGATAATTTAAAGAGGAAAGCAAAGTTGAGAAATCTTTTTTTTTAAGAAACTCATTGACTTGGGTTTAGGCTACTTACTTTCGTTCTTTCGTGTATTTTGTAGTTTCCCAGTTTAACATTAAAGTGTCCGACCAATTCGTCCATGCGTTTCAATAGGAAAGCTATCTTCTCACAACCAGGCTCTCTTCCTTCAATCCAAGTTATTTTGTCACCTCGTATATCTTGAGATGAGTCGCTTCTTTGACTGACCAACTGGCCATCAGTAAATTTACCAGTCTTATGAAGGGCTCTCACGTCCTTCAATACACTTAGTCCTGTTTCTTCTCCCAGGAAACTGTCAACAACACATATGCCATGCTTATTCATACATGGCACTATGTATTCCATTGCCAGTTTCTGCGGAGAAGGTTTGGTTCGTCCGTTAGGCTTATTGTAGTTAATATCTTCCTCGGGTTCTCGGCTGTAGGTAGGCCTACTGGAGCAAGCTTCTGATGTGATAAAATATTTAATTGGTTCGCCGTCAGTAGACAGCTCCGAAGATCCAGTGTTCGTGGGGTTCTGTGAGAGACTGTTCTGCTCAGTGCTCTTCTCTATCGACAACTGCTCTCGCTCTGCCTTAACATTTCCAATTGGCAATTGTGGATCGGGTGGTCGGGGCTGACACAGAGGTTTCTTGGCCTCATTACACATCCGCTTGTGCCGTTTCCAGTCCTGTATTTGGTGTTCCTTGCTGCAATAGAAAGAGTTTCGACACCTTCCACATTTGAGGAGGTTTTCCATTTGACCACAAAGCTCACAATATTGCCGATCCATATCCTCCCCGCTTTTCTTAGCACTGTCCCTCTCCATGGCCAAAGGCGGTTACTTCGTCTCACACGCTGCTAAACAGTGCACTTTTAGAAGTGTCCAAAACAGTGTATGCAAAAACGGAGAGTCTCCGTGCTTCCCAGTCAAACAATTTCATCACACTTGTTAAACCACCCTTCTTTCGGGTTTAGTTATCCATACACCTAATTGCCGGATAGTTGTGTAGCACAGCCGCATAGTGAAGATCTGGACGAGTCGCATGGCGCCGTGCCCTTTTTCCCTGAACTTCGGTTCACACGTAGTCCAAAGTAACCTAGCCCCTGACGTCAGCACAACGAGGGCAGGGCAAGCTTCGGTGCCACTGGACCCATTCTTAATCTTAAAAGCAATTTTAAAAGAGGCTTTAGACTGATGTGTGTTCAGTGTTATCATACTGCAAGCCCACCGTTTTAAAGACCTAACAGACATTTCAAAAATAGTAACCTATAGCCTAACTGTCACAATGGCAATTAAATACAGTGCTCTCATAATCAAGAGGTCAAAAGGTATTTGTAGACTACTGTATGTCTGTTTTTGTATACAATCTGGTTATAGCCAACAGACGGCTATTACATTATTATGGTCCCATACCATAGCGTATCACCTAATCTAAATCGATAATGTGATAAAAACTAGTTATCTAATTAGTTTGGAACAAAGAACCACTGTCATATAAATCACTCACCCAGTTAACATAGAGACTGGGGAAAGGTTGTGTACCTTTCCCTGAAATACCAGTGCACCCTGCAATAAAACACTGGGATTATTATTAAACCAAGTGGAACACCTGCCTGGTAAACACTGGCACATTTTCAGGAGAATCGAGTCGCTCTGCACGTATACAGTTGGCTCAGTCCTAATGTCAGCAAATACCTCATATAACTCTCAACCTTCACCTTGTCAGCAGAGCCATTCTGTTTTTGTAGATCTTTGTACGGGTCACAACTGAACTCAAGGATTTTACAGAGGCCAGCGTCATACCACTATTATTGTGTTTATGGCTGAGGCTTCCATATGTATTAAACAGTGTTTGGATAAAAGGCTGCACGAGAAGCTGTTAACTCACTGGGCTTGTTCAGCAATTGCTCTCTTATTGGACAAACATGGTCATTTCAACTTCCATTTCTTACTGAATTTATATCACCCCTGTCTTCACATAGAGCACAACACTTTTCAATACTGGGATGACAATTTATATTTAATTTGTTTGTAATTATTCTCCTCCACCTTTCCCTGGCCCCATGCAACCACTCATTTTACTGCCACATGAAACATTGGCAATGTCCATCTGTTCCCAACTATTTAATCTTGGCAGCGATGACATACACTCTCATCCCAACAGTAAATGCTTTGTTAATGGCTCCATGATGAGGGAACTGCCTTGTGGCACCTGAGGGTAAACCAAACAAGGACGCACTATCAATAATACTATTGCATTGGCTGTGCCAGGTCTTGGTTTGCTGCAGCGGGTACCTCTCCAAGGCATGTACAATATGTGCCTTATAGCAGGCGTATGGACTAATAGACTCTCAGAAGACTTATGTAGAACTATTGGAGTACTTTTACACTATTTAAACTTGTATAAAGCGACATAGTTGAAAGTCAGCTATTGCCAGCTGACTGCGTCATAATTGTAGCGCCCAATCACATCCAGTGTGCCTGCTCATGCAGTGCAGAGCAGAAACCCTCACAAACCTTCCCTCTAAACCAATACATCCATGGACTGCAATTCAACTATGTCTCAATAATATAACCGTTGGATAATAATAGCACAGCGCTGTAAAATTAATAAATATAAATGAAACCTATCCTTTCATTTTGGAGAACAGTTGTATGCCACTGACCTGAATACATCCAAGTTAGACCATCTTATGAATGTTTTTTGTCCTATTGCATTAAACCTATACAAATTATAATTGTTGTCAGCACGCTCGTAATCTTCTGTAACGCTATTTTCAATTCACCATAGCATACAGGGCAGAATAGGCAACTGCACGTTATCAAGGCACATCCAGTCAGTAGATTGTCAAAAACAGTAAGAAAAAAGGCCCAGTAGATCCAAAGTGCTAAACAAACCCTTGCTTTTTGTCTGATCTCTTACCAGATACAGCCATGCCTGTGGTATTAGTTCAACCAAGCCCTGTCATAATGTTCCACGGAGACGGAGGTATGATGCTGTTTTGAATGTACTTTACTATGTCATATTATAGTTGAGAAGTCATATTTGCACTATGCCTGGTAAAATACCAGCTCTAGTTGGCTCTAACCACCGAAATACTGTTGGGACTATGCACTTCTAATCCTTTTTGTGTTGCTGCATGTTGCTTTAGGCAAAACCATTTGCTAAATGAATGTAGCACATACTTGTTGCTAAAAATACTTTTTTCGAGTCACTCTGCTAATTTCTTTAGTTGTGGGTGTTTCTCTCTCTGTTCAGTGCTCAGATGGAAGACATCTGAGTTCAGATGGAAGACATCTAAGTTGCTCACTTATCTGACACAATGAGGACAGATACGTTCCCCTTTGGGCAAACCCGGAACTGAAAGTAAATTGTTATTGAGTCTAGTTCGCTGTTTAAGGGGCCTGTTGTGGTATTTTGCACTTGGGAAATATAAAAGTCAAGTGAGTCAGACAGACGCATGTAACTCTTTTCTGTTTAACACTTTTTTGTTGGTGTTTTTTGGGGTAATCAATTATAAAATTACACATCACAAATCGATTGCCCAAAATGTTTTGAGGCAAGACCAGAACATATTATTTATGTGACCAGCCGGTTAACTTTTACGGCTTTTACAGACTTTTAAAAGAGGGGTCAACATCAGGGAGAATCTTGGCAAGTGTGGAGATGTGGCAGATCTGAATATTACGGAGTGAAATTTAGCCTTTTCGGTGTGGAGACAAAGAGAGAAGATTGTCAGTTGTGTTATCTGATGGTAGATTTGGAAATGAAGCAATGTTTTTCTGCACAAAATGTATTACTTGGAGATATAAAAAAAGTGATTTTGGGAGGTCAAACTTCTCAGAAAGTTCTGCAAATGATCCAAATTCGCCCTGAAAAAAAGAGGCTAAATGTGGAAGTAATGCCTTTAGCCATCCAGATTTTAAAAGCTGAGTCCAAGGTAGAGGGTGGGAAATTGTAATTATTGACAATTGGGGAGTGAATCGACATTGTAGACAGGTTCAAATATATTTTACTGTGACCAGATTTGAACTGAGGACAATTGGGTTGGAGAAAAGTTGGCTTAGTGTGGTTGGACGGGGCGGAGTGCATAAGACAGAGCCCAAGTGGACTGGCCTCACTGCTGTCAGGTTTACAGTCCTCCATCCAGAACAGTATTTTCGGAATATTACAGGCTCATAATATCAATAATATATAAAATTGGGCAAAGCCAAGCCAGCAAGCCCTTTGGGTCTTTCCAGAGAATCCCTTTTAATCCTGTGTGATTTATCATTCCAGATGAAGGATGCTATGCATCGGTCCAAAAATTAAATAAACTTGTAACTCTTTTATTGCTTTATTCTATTCCCCTTTTCATATGACTTTGCAAGTCATACGCATCACAGTTCCTCGCCCACACATGGTTTCTCTTAGTAATAGCACAACATGACATATGTTATTGCACTGCCAATACAATTTATTTTAAAATGAGTGGACCGCACAGTTAAGGTTAATACACACACACACACACACACACACACATACACGTCACACACACAAACAAAAACACATATATAAACTGAACAATCTCTCATCAATCTGCAAAGAGGAGTTTGTTGCTATTTTTTACCAGAGGCAAGATTGCAAAGGGAAAGATAGTGAAGGAGCGATGACAAAAAAACTACCGTAGCTCTATGTATCAGACTGTGGCCAAATAATGGAGAAATATGGCAAGCTTGGACAGAAATGTAGAACGTACGTTTCAAACGGTGCTGCTATAAAAAAAACTGAAAGAACAACTGAAAGACCAACCCCACTTTCCTGAGCTATTAGAAAACGTAAACAACTTTAAGAGTGTAATTCAAAGCAGCGGTTTGTGTTGACGTTAAGAGGTTGAGAAACATGTGGAAAAACCGTATCTCTCATGATTGATTGATTACTAGATAATTTCTCATCTCAATTCGTAATTTGCGTGACTTGATGTTTGAGCTAAACCAGAATCATACTATTATTTGAGGAAATTCGTGATTTTTGATAGGGTTTATTCAAAAGAGACTTAATTGTTTGATTAGGAGATGAAGGTCCATACTGGAACATCTTAATTCTATAGCATTTATAAGATCACAGAGAACCAACACATTACTAATCTCCACAAGAGGCTGCTGTTGTACTGGTAATGAAACAATTCGGTTGAGGCTGCTCTCACGCTGATGTGAGACACTGACTCAGGTTCATGAAGCTGTCCTGTTGATGTTCATGAACATCAGCCTCTTGATATAGAGACTCAGAGACGCTTCCATGCAGTTTTTTGTCCCCTTGTTACCACAATGATTATACAACTAAGAAGTCTAAATTAAAGGTATAGAGGGCAGTTCAGTGGTCATTTTTGTCTGTCCTACACTGAAATAGTACAAAGAATAAGTATCACATGCATAGTCATGGTGCTGAACTGTTCATCTTTAATGGGGACATTATTAAAAATCACCATAAATATAGGAAAATTGCAGCATGTATTCTACTCCCTCAGACTCCTTCCTAGTTTGTGTTTATGACATCACTCCCAGTGATTGATAAAGCCAAAACCACGAGTCATAGCCACTGTCTAGTCTGCTCTTCACACCGAACTGAATGTCTGACAGTGATAAACCTCTTTTGTTTATACAACCACCCCATCTGCCACAGTGGCCCAGTTGAGTCACTTCGACAAAAAAAGATGTCAAGAGAACTTGGCTCATCTGAGAGGTTGAATATATGCGCAAGCTATGGGACATGAATTGCCTGCAACCATTGTCAGAATAAAGGCCATTTATTTTGGCGTGTCATCGCAATATTCTCTTTTGATGACTCAGGGTTGAACCTCCTCTGTCAGGCAGAAATGCCAGAACCTCATCATCTGCTACTCCAACACCTTTGAATTTCTGATGGCTTTGGATTGTTTTCTCCTATTTGTGCTTTAGCCAGAAGCCAGAAGCCATCCTGTTTGTAAAGGTATTGCTCAGTGTTGTGTGTATTTGTGTACATATGTGTGTGTGGTGGAGTATGGGTGCAGGTTTATTATAACCATGCCCCTCATTATGCACGTACTTTATCAAGTTTTGTAATGTTCATAGTTATGAGGTGGCTAAACAAACTAACTAGCAAATGATTTAGACTGATTTCTTCAGCATCTGCCTGTGTATTTTAGTTTGTTGTATTATTTAGGAAGGAACAACATGACCCAGCAGGGTAACTCTAACCCATAAATCCTGTCTGTGCGTGCCTTGCTTGTGGGAAGAATTTTGGATCTCAAGTTTAACTTTTTAACACCATTAGCCTACTGGAGAAGCACATGCCTAAGGCACTTTCTCAAAATGTTTATGAATTCTGAATGCGAATGGTTAGTCTTTTTCCGCAGACTGCTTAATTTGTTCTTACTAATCTCTCAAAGTTTCTTAACCCTTGGGGCCTTTCACTCCACTTATGCATGTGATAAGTCACATTCAGAGAGAGTCTTTATTAACTCATTAGAATTTTGAACGTTCTTCTCAACATGCTCTCAAATTGTGCGTGCACCTGGTTTCCTCCATATGTCCTGACTGAGGAGAGGTTCACACCTGACTTCCACTCTTCTGTCATTTGTGGCACATGGTACACCTAGGAATATCTGCCGCTGAAAGGTGTGTAATCGGACCCTTCTTCCAGAAAATGCTGCAAACCAAAAGAAACACAATTGTACATGTGTGTTGCTTATTATATTAAGTTATTATTTTTTTACTTAGTAAATATGACTACCCTGCTGGCCTTTTCTTATTTCGTAAACTTCACCAAGGGCTGCTGACAGCACCTTTGAAAACTGTTTAGTCTCTGATTCGGCTGGTCTGTTTTTTAGGGTACACTGTTGAGGCCATAAAGTGACCATCTAATTTGTCACATTTGAAAACAGAACACTTGACTGACACAACTTGGCAACATGTTAATTTATTCTGTCAAGTGAGATTGCATGGTTGTACATGGTGTAGTCTCAAATCTTTTTTGAAAAGTAATTATTTCAATCACTTTCAATCCACAACAAATGTTTTGCCCTTTTTTTGGGCTTTTTTGTTCTTTCGTACCATATAAAGGGAGAATAATTATCATATTGAGAAGAGATTCTGAAAAATACAAAGACATAGGAGTTTGCTCTATATTTATTAAATATAAACCTGTATTTGTTAAATAAATACAGAATGTGAAAAACAACCACAAAAAGTGGTTCTGTAACATGAACAAGTTCTTGAGCTTGTTCCATTGTGTTTGTAATAAGTTTTTCTTTGATCTGAGGAGTAAAACTACTGAGAAGATGAACCAATTCCAGATATGGTGTAGACTTATGTCTTCAGATACACTCTGTTTGTTTTGTTTTTAATTCAGGGGATGACCTTTCATGTAGATAGTCATGGCCTTTGTGACGAGGCTTCTGTCTTTCCACTTGACATTTCTGGGTTATGGTGCGTGTGTGTACTGTACGTGTGTGAATCTGCACGTGCGAGTGTATGTGCCAGTGTTTGTACGCTTGTCGGTGTGTTACACCATGACATAGCGTGCAGAGGAAGAACTGAATCTTGTGACAGTTCATGAAGGTGACAGCAACTTATTGCTCAAAAGGAGATCAGTGTTGAATTCTACCGCTGCAAGGGGCTTGCCACTGACAGATGCTTTTTGGCGGGTAGGCAGGATAAACTGGTATGTGTGTACAGTTTGTAGTCATATATGTGTATGTTGATAGTGTGTGTGTTTTGGATGTTTTCTCATCAGCCCTCAACAAAGCTTATTGAGTGTGTGTGTGTTTGCAGGGGTGTGTGTGTTTATGTTTAAAGTGAGTGTGGGTGTGAGAAAGAGTCTTGTCTAGTCGCGTATTGCAAAGCCATGTGACCGAATGAACTAAGTGACAATTAATACAGCCATACCAGAGTATGGGTCAAAATACATTTTTGAAATAATCCCCATATTCTCACGCAAGGTCCCTTTGCGCTGTTGACAGCTTGTGTGTGTGTGTGTTTGTGTGTGTGTGTTTGTGTGCGTGTGACTATGCATGTCCCTGCAAGCATTTAGCCCAGTTAATTACGAGTTAAATGAATGTCGCACAGTGCATTTTACTTAAAGCACTTGAAATAATTCTTCAAACTAACCCTCAACCAGACATCAGCCTGATAGTTCCATTCCTTCAGTTCAGCACAGTGTATAATGATTTAACTTCCCATAACTATGCTAAGTACATCTCTTGACAAGGTCAAAAATTACAACCTTATCAACCTTAAATGTTGTGGGTACTAACTATTGAAGATACAAACAGAAATGGTGCGACTTCAAGGCAAAAAGTGCATCACCACACATCAGAATGTGTTGCATACCAGAATGTACCATTTGAGAATCTACACTATTTAGTGTATTTCATTTCACCCCCGGTGCGAAGAACCTTTCTGTGTGAAAGAGATGATGGCGTGCATGTACAACTAGTGTGAAGGATCCAGCAGTAATATGAGTTGTATTCAAGTTGGAAACATGGATGTTTTGAGATGAGGATTCCCATGGTGTAGTGTAGCCTGAAGAGAAACACGAGCCTTAACCATCCACAAAAGAAGCTTTTCGATGGAAGTTGTGACTAAAACACATCATATCTAACTAGTGTCCCACTCACATTCCATTATGTCCGTTCCTCTTTGCCCCACCACCAGAGGTGTATGTATGTGTATGTCTGAGTAACACAGATTTGAGTGTGTGACTCCTGTTTTCTCTTTACTTTGTTTGATATTGAGATAATTGATGCAGACATTTGCCCCTTTGTAGCTCACTATGTACCTAATGTAGCCTAGAATTACTGGTTTGTTCACATCTGACGAATTACTATCACGTGTGGATTTAAAATGCCTGAAAAATGCGCTTTTCAGACACGTCTCATCTGTCCTTCCTATTCTAGCAGTACATGTAATCAGGTGGAATAAACAGCAATGTTGTTCTGGGTTGTAAATGGAGCATAAAGAGTTAGCTGCACGTCTTACTCTTGTTGTGATAATTGAGCCATACATGGTAAAATAAATTGCAGTGATTGGTGGCACACTGCAACGATCCCAGGTTGCGGGTGAAGTTTGCATGTGGCTTGAAGTCATTCTTCAAACTTCCTGACTGTGCAAAAGATCTTGGTCTGACAATAGAACTAGTGCGTGTCCAATTACTTACATTAGATGACATGAGACAACAAAGACCAGAGGACAAATTACACATTGGGATGTAATTGTTTTGATGGTGTTGTGTATTATATTTTCATTTTCAGTAGTGGGATTTACCTAAGGGTCAATGTATAACAACTTTGTTGGAGGCTTTTTACTTATACATGGCTGAGTTTCCTTTATAATTATCAAACAATTAATAATCCTACTTAAAGACTAGGAATACCACATCTCCAGGATGTCTGTCATCACCAGTTCAAACTGACCATACACCTCACATCATTGGACAGTTGTTTTGATAGTTACATCTGTCACAGTTCTTAGACACATTCTCACTTATGTTGCTGAGTTTCAACATCATGTTTTCCCAGTAAACATAACTAAAGGTTGTTCAGATGTGAATATGTTTAACCCACACGATTTCACAGACTGACCAACCTACACACCTATAATAACTCAACAAGTAACGCCCGAAGACTCTTCTATCACACCCCCTGTTTGCTCAACAGACAGGCATGTATCCTTCTCACCAATCAGATCCAACTATTACTTGTTGGCTTGTATGGCCGGTTCCACCACCAGAATTCTCATTGTGATTTAGGGCACCTGATCGCAACCCATCCAAACATCCCATTACAGTTTTTTACAGCCGCTAACAAGCGCTTACCCATACTTTAGATACTTTTTCTAAACTCTTAACGCAGACTGACACCTACAAAACACGATTGGCCAAATGGATAATTTTCTTCTCAAAAACACATTTTGTTAAATATATTCTAACTCTCCATTTCTCTGCACACACTGACTTTACCAAAACACTGGAAATATGACTCAAAATTAAATTATTCTGTCATATAATAACACTTGTTTTCACTTCACAAGGTACATGCAGTCAATCAAAATACACCAGGTTTCAAAATACTGGCTATTGTTGACATTATAAAGCCTGCAGAGACTTATGTTTCAGGTATTTGCATGCAAAACATGCAATCCACCTTTTACACTAAATTTCTTGGTTGGGAACTGTATGTCCACATGTACAATAATGTTCAAATTCAAACACATTTCAGTGTTTTTCCTTACTGTTTACTACAGTTTTTACCAATCGCTATGACGGTTTTTCCCATACCTTTAACAAGTTTTCTAAACTCTTAACGCACCAACCCACCCACCACACACAATTGGCAAAACTGTTAATTTCATGCTCAAAATCACTCATTATAAACTAAACTCAACCACTTATCATCATAACACAAAAATACACTAAACATGACACCATGTCTAGCAAACACTAACACACGTTCTCTTTTCACACTAATATGTAGTCAATCATAGCACAATGTCATAAAAAACACTAACATCAGATGGAATTACAGAAACTGCATTCATCTATATGTGTCAGGTCTCACAGTATATGGACTATAGATTGTGTTTGCAATGCAGTTTCTTTTGAAGCCTCTCTACATTGAATGAACAAAAAATGAATGACCCATCTCAGAGTAGCTTTAGAGAATGTACGTTTACTGTATTGAAAAAAAGAAGACAGAAATATAATTGCTGCAGTAAAGGCTTCATTTGCAACAGGACAATACTGCAATACAGTAAATATGCGATATCCCTGTAAGACCCGATCTACGTAAAATGTCAAAATCACCTTTAGCTCTCCAAAAAACACATTGTCTTGTTTGCAATGCTATTGGATAAATTTGGTCTTTCGAAAAAAAGAAATGAGCAATTACAGTAAAGAGCTAAAGATGACATTGTAACTTTACAACAAGGGGTCTTACAGGGATATAGCTGCCATTTACAGTATTACCCTAGCCCTGGCCCTTCTCTGAGGGCCACCACACATTCTAACTCCTCTCCCTCTCCCTTGCCCCACTCCTCTCCCTTGCCCTTGTCCCACTCCTCTCCCTTGTCCTGGTACTTGTCTTACCGTACTCTCCCTCGTGCAGCATTACTGTATTCTTACTTTCTTTGTGTTGCTCTATATTGTTCTTTTTCCACACAAGATTAGCCCAAAGAGGTCCTCGTTACTGTATACTATATGGCCATGCGATTGAAATAGGTAACCTCAACACCTGAGTGTTTCCTAGTTGGGAATCAACTGTGATTTATAGTATTTGCATAACTTCAACCAGCTTTTTCTCAGTAGCAATGGAATACGTAAAATACAGAGGATATATTTGTGTTTCAATTCACAATATGAACGGTTGTTCACTTTGACTTTAGCCAATAAGTTAGGTTTTGAACATGATGTTATCTGTTTTGGCATACAGTGTGAAAGCAATGGTAAATTGGGCAGTAAAAATCGATTGTTTTGGTCTTTGTTGAGCTTGTGTGTAAAATAAGTTGAAGCATTTGAAATTTGTGTTTACTCTATGCATTTTGTGTCAAAGCAACAAGAAATGTGTTAATTGTATAGCCAACACAGACGGATGTTGTGCTAACTGTGTTAAGAGTTTAGGAAACGTGTTAAAGGTATGGCAAAAACCGTCATAGCAATTGGTAAAAACTGTAAAGGAAATACAGTAGAAACACAATATACAGTAATAGAACAGAAAACGTTTTACAGTAATGCTTACAGTGAACAAAATATCCATCAAACACATTCCGTAAAAAAAAACAGAATTTCATCACTGACTACTGTTTTTGCAGCCCTTGGAATGCCACCACCACACATTCTTACACCTCTACCTTGCCCTCTCCTTAGGCCTGCTCTTCTCCCCATCCCTGCTCCTCTCACTGCTCCTCTTACTGCACCTGCACCTCCTTCTGCATCTCTCCCTGATTCTGCACCTCTCCCTCCATCTCTCACTGGGCCTGCTCTTCTCCCTGGGCCCCTTGCTCTTCCTCTTCCTCGTCCAGACATTACAGTGTTTGAATTTTTCTGTTTCCAAAAACATCACTCCTCAAAGTCCTTCTTTTATAGTAATTGAAGGAAATAACCCCTGCCACTGAATCTAAGCCAGACTGGAATCAGCTGTGGTTGGCCCACTTTACCCAACATAAATCAGCTGTCTTTTTATTTTATTTTTTCAGCTGAGATATGTGGTTTTTGAACTAATATCATTGCAGAAGCAGATGTTTTTATACTGTATCTAAGGTTTGGATAATTGTTTTTGCTATTGTGGGATGTTGTGTGTTAACATTCGTAAATACTACACACAAAATCTACCATTTTGTTGGGAGGTATAGCTTGTCTCTTAAGAAAATGTAAGCATTGTAGAAATGTGTTCACTGACTGCATATTGTGTGAAACAGACATGAAATATGTGAATTGTATGGCCAAAAAAGACTGATGCCGTGCTAATTGTAGTTAGAGTTTGGAAAATGTGACTACTGTTTGGACAAATGCTTGTCAGCGACTGAAAAAAACTGTAACTCCCTAAACATTTAGTATTGAATAAATAACCCCTTTTAATAGATTAACCCCATCAATAGAATGACATTGCCCAAAACCAGTTTTGAGATGTCACAGGAAAACCCATAGAGTCCTGTGTGCAAGTGAGTGTCTGTCACGTAACTTATCTTCCACACAGCAGAGTGGACTGGCTGACCGCTAGTGTTCCTGATTGTGGCCTTTTGCTTCAGCGCGGCTCAATGTACTGTGTGAGCCAGTCTTTCAGAGTCCACTGGACCTAACAAAGGATGGCATGCAACTGCCGTTTCTCCTCTTCAGCCCCATATTGCTCGGAGGACTGCCTCAAGGATTCCCACTGTTTGTTTGTCATGCTGCACAAGCGGTGTCCTCCAGCTTCTTTCTCTCCCCAATGGCCTGTTTGCAGTATCATCGCTGATAGATGGCCTTGTTGGAGCATGTCTCCTTCACATAGCACACAGCCCATCTGTCAAACAGTGCCTTGTTGCTGTGCAACAGTAGTTTAAAGGTTCACTTTAAAGGCTGTCGGGAAATAGATGGGGCATTTAAGCAACTGAGAACCTAGGAATAGGAACCAACCAATATATTCATATCTATTAAAGAGTGATTGATCATCTTCTGCATTTTCAACAAGCATATTTTATTTTAAATTGTTGTTGTTGTTTTACTGGACGGGTCTATGAGTTAATTTGGTAATACCTTGCTTTACATGCCCAAAACCACACAGAGAAAAACATGAAAGTCCCTTATAAGCATGCAAGACCATCCCATTTGTCTACTATTTGAGTGTTATGAATAATTTAGAACTGGCCCAGTTGTAAGCTCACAGTAGGACAGAACAAATACATCCATGGGGTGTGTATGCAGCTAGTGGGCAGTTCCCATGAGGCAGTGGGGCGTCCGCCGATGAGCTGTTGATGAGACACAACGCAACAGGGCGTTGCCAAGGGGATGCTGGGTACATTATGAGATCTATGTGCCGGTGGACCAGAAGTAGAGTACAGACAATGAAAAGGGCAGCTAGAAGAATGGTGTGTGTTGTGCTTACAATGTTGACAGACATTGTAATCCAATAATGTCCACAGCCCCCTGCTAGAGTATATGAGACTCAATCCCGGGCGAATTACATTGAGATTTACACAGACCACAAACATGTAAAGACATATTTTTAGGACATCTGTGATGAATAAAAGTACCTCACTCAGGTCAAAACGTCTGTTAAAGTCTAACCTGTCTCCTGACCTGACATTTCCCCATACAAGCAGATTAGTAGTGTGTTTCTGTTTGTAAAACAAAGAACGCTTCGTGTCTTCTTTTTCTTTTTCGACATGGCCAGGTAATCATGCAAAATAAGTCCTTTCAAATGACGAGCCAACAATTAAAATTCAATAGGACAATCTCAATTTAGAGAAAACGACGTTGCCAGAGGCACTACATTTCCCTAAAGTCCTCGACTGGTAGCTGGATCCAATTGAAATGAACAAGACACCAGAGTTATTCCAAAACACATGCTTTAAGCGCCCACACACTGCTTAACATCCAGAACTGGGGAGCACTTACCATTTTTTGAATCCTTAAATGCCATATGGTCAATATTACAGCAATCAACCCCAGATTTTAAACAAGAGGGAAACAACACGTACTAATTGGTCAGGGACATTTTAGGTGTGGCCAGACCTTTCTGAATTCTGGAACACGATCCTTGACCTGACTGATAAGAATGGCTGAATATATTTGTCATACACTAAAATGTATGCAAAAGCTACAGTATATTACAAAAATTCAAAGAAATGAATAAACCCTGCTCAAAACCAAGAAAAGGGGAATCATATTTTGAAAGTGGTTGTAAATCACAACTATTCTACCTTCACTTTCTCGGATTCTATATCATCTATTTTTATACAATGCTTTTTGTCTTGACTTGTCTTGTGCTGGTTCCTCTCTTGAGAGTCACTGCATCACATTGCTAATATGATCTCACACAATCACACCTCACACTCGCACATCGCAGTACACCTCTTGGTCACACCAGGTTGTCTTTTCACACTTGCACAGGTAATAACAACCCAACCCATGGCTGCCATGGTAACATAATGATAAATCACTCCCTGCAGGAGGTGTGACTGGGGCCTCTGGGAAGGCGATAGGTAGTACATTATCTATAATTGGATATTTCATTAATTTTGCCTCAATGTGGAAATTAGGCTGGCAAAGAATTTTGTGCCATCCTGGAAATGTGTCTAATTATCATTGAGCTGGAATATGATGATGATGGCTACAACAGTCAAATTATTTTGAATGTAATTTTGAATATTAAACATTTGAATGTAAATAGCAATTGGAAAGCACACAGAGCATAGTAATATAATAGAACATAAAACATAATTCAACAATCCTCAATTACATTTTCTAATATTGTATTATGCATATATAGTGCAATAGTTCCTATTGACACACTCTGTTAAATGAAAACCCTTGCCTACCCAGATGCACAGTGTAGTTCAGTTTACTTACTGAAACAGCATTTTAATCATGTTATGAGTTGCTTTGTGTTGGAATTTATTCAAATGCTTAGGATTGACATATAATGGAAAAGTTCATCTTATTTCATGGTTCTCATCCAAATATAATTTGATGTTTTTTAATGGTTTATAATTCACTTGGTGTGAACCTTATTGCTTTGGTAGCATTAACAAAACAGATGATGATATCTTCATTGTTATGGGAAAAAAAATACCTTGCAAAATGTTGTCGGTGGAGAAAAGTTCTGACCTTGTACTGTAAAGGTCCCAAACAAGAGCCTGTAAAAATCCAATCTGATTCTTGAAATCCCATTCCAACCTTACCCCACAAGTTTCATGTACCCTAAACATTTTTGGGCTAAAAAGCACTGAAGTGAAGTTTAGTGACAAAATTAAATGTTCTTTGTGCATTGTAAAGCAAAAGTGTATTTTCAACCAAAAGCAGCAGAGATTCAGGCTGTCAAGAGGCCTCACTTTTTTAAGTCCGCAAAGCCAGCTGCACTACTACACACTACTATACATAGAGTTCTTGAACTTTTGCCTTTGGTACACACATTTCCATATGGTTGAAAAAAAGTATTTGTTAATTATTTTGTTTCCTTTTCACATAGCCATTTATTGTATTATAACACAACACATTCACACAATCCTCACTTTCCCAAGACAATGCCACATGTAATCAATCAAACTTTATTTATATAGCGCATTTCGTACCAGAAGGCAACACAATGTGCTTCACAAAAGGGAGGGGGGGAATACAAACACTTATGTTTGAGACAAATGTTCCAGAGGGAAGCAAAAAACAAGATCCCCATTTGGGTCAGTATAGGAAAACTTAGCATATTATTGCAAAAATATTGCATACTACGACGTCCCCATCTATACCTTTTAAAGACTGTATTAGGAGACCCAATGGTTCACTTCCAGTTGATTGCCATACACAGCTGTTGATCTTACTGAAAATCCTCAAAATTGGGGTGGACAGGGTCCAAACTGAAACAACAATTCAAACATTAATAGTTCACCCAAATAAATCAACATTATTTTCAGTTCCACAAAGTTCCAACAGATTTTTGCATTTTGAATCTTATCATTTCACATTACACAATGGCATTATTCAATGTTTGCGATGTTCATCAACATCCAATTGCATCTTTTCATTGCATGAGATAAGAAAGAGCTTTGCTCTACATTAGTATGTTGGCAAAACAAAATATAGTCAAGTCATTGTCAGCAAAGGCTGAAGGCAGGGGGGGCAGGCGTGGGCTTTGCAGATATCTTTGCCAGGCTTGAGAAGCCTAGGGGATTCTGGCTCAGAATTGAGTAAGCAGCTGGATTTACACTTCCTCTATGAGTAGTAGATGTCTTTCTTTCTTTGAAGGGGAAATTTCTCGGTTGAGTCATGCTTGGATGGGAACTCCATGTGACAGGGATGTTTTTTTATTTTGTTATATTTACAAGTTTAGGTTGAGCAAAGGTCAGTGGGGGGTTGGGCAGCACATTCGGTGCTGCTGGGGTTCTCAAAGTTATCGGACTTTTCCGTTGCTTTCCAACTAAATGGGATGGCAGGGATTTTGATCGAGAGTCAAAATAGTATCCTGTCGCAACAACATTGCTTGTGATATTATAAGCATGTATTGAAACAGTTGCACATCAATTTATTTCACACTGCACAATACACATGCCAGGTAAAATGTGTTCATTTGGCTGTCGATTTGATACTACCCTGCCAAATGTTATGCTTTCTCAGTCACTATCAGCCAAATGTTTACAATTACGTTTTTCTGTAACACCTAGAAAACAATTAAGGTGTTCTTCAATTCCTACAGGCAGTGCATTTATTGGATTGGGATATAATAAAGCCTTTCTTTTTTTTTATCTCAGTGGATCGGTGCAGTCTACTGGAGAGAAACAGTATGCCATAATCTGGGTGTTGGATATTGTGGTTCGATGACTCAAGAAATACTGTCGATTCATGTTCCATGAAGTACATGCATTGTACAGCTACACACTAATGAAGCTAAATAACATTGACACATTATGCCAAGAAGTAAGCTGTTACTACTATCCATTAATTAAGCGTAAATGAAACCAAAAGATGCTATTATATAGATTTCCTCCAACTGAGACCTCATGGATAAGGAGCCACAGGGGAAGTAAAAACCACGACAAAAAACAAGGAAATATTATGGAAACACAGGACCATTCACGGTATTTTAGCTGTTCCCAAGTTTAGATGCTAGAGTGACGAGTACTAAGAGCGTAGTTATTCATAATTCATCATGTCTTTTAGCATTCTGAATGCTAGGTCAGTTATTTTGGTTAGGGACAGAGAGGGGTAGAAAGGTAGTCAGTACATGGCCAAATAGGTCCGGGGTTTAGCTTATGGATCACAGTCAGTGTTCCACAACACTGAGCAGCACATTCACTTAAGGGGCTTCTAAACCTGCCATGTGCCATTGTCTAATGGAAAAACTGTAGAGGGGTACAAGGACATCAAGAACTGTAAAGGTTTGGAGACATAGAGAGAGAATAAGCAAGAGAGGGCAAGGGAGAGAAAGAAAGAAAGAGACCGAGAGAGAGATATAAAGATGGGATGAATGAGAGATGAAGGGTAAGAGATAAATGAGATGCTTTGTTAAGATAACAAAGCCGGCCACGTACTCTGAAGCGGTGGGAGATGTTTGTTTTTGCATGGGCAATACTGTCTTCCGCTGTCCTTTTTTTATTTGAGAGAGAGGCTGGGTAAAGGTTTTAATGATTGAATCAGTGTATTTCAGAAAGCTCAAGCACAATGACCCCCTATGCAACTATGTGACTTGAGTATTCTGGTTCCAACTGCCTTCAGCCTCCTGAATTTTTGGATGTGAGTTCACAGTTGCGTACACAGGAAGCTGGGTAATAAGCAGTGGCGGGTCACATTTAAAAACGGAAACAAATTATACATTAAAATCATAAAAACGGCTCTGGCTCTCTCTTCCAGCTCCTCAGCTCTCTCAATACCTTGATATTTTTCTCTAACTTTTGTATTTACTGGGGGAAAAAAGGCGGCAATGGCCCTTCCTCGTTAATTTTTTTGTGTTTATTTTTATTTTATTCAGTCAGCTCAGAGGGGCCACAGGGGGGGGCAGGGACATTTTTACAGGGGGGCCCCTGTGTAGAGCCGCCCCTTGTAATAAGTGTATTCCTTTCAGATTCTGATGAGAGCTGTCTCGGATTTACAGGACATGCGCCCAATGCTAACTTATGTGAATTGTCAATATTGCTGCCTACAAAGTCAGCATCTAGAGATTGACAATCCAACCCCTGAGATTAACATTAACGTCTCAAAATGGGATTGTGACTCAACTTTCACTGGTGACTAGTAAATGCAGATGCAGAGAATGACATTTAATAAAACATCTCTGAGACAGAAATGTGAAATCTCACTCACACCAAATGCACCTTCAACACAACCACCCACCCTTCAATTTTTTTTTATATCTCTCAATTTTATATCTATATTTCTCAAGACACAACTTAATGGCAATCATTCTGGCTCCTGTCTACTCTTCAATCTGCTTCTTATGCCTGCCTGGCTTGGGTGCATGTTGGCTCAGTCACAAGAGTCTACACTGAAAATGTGTTTCGGAAAGTCGTCTGTTCAAAGGAAGAGAAAAAAAATACCACTACACTTTGAAGTTCCATCCGGCGGGCCGTTCTGTACTTAACACGTGGAAATGTGCTCTATTTATGGTAGAGATACACTCGCACCCCTCCTCGCATTTCTAATTAGGTTCCCTCTGGACCCCCCTGCCCTGCAGCCAGCACCTTCCTCTCACCATTTCAAAATCCTCCTCTGAGACTCTGTCAATGCATAATCCTCAGAGCCAAAAGCTTGGGGATTTGGTGGAAAGAAAGTGAGTGAGAGAAAAACAGAGCGAGAGAGAGACAGGGATTGGCACCACCTTGTCACTCACAGACACCGAGTCCAAACACTAAAATACTTCAGTAAGTTTCAAAAAGGTTACATTTGGGTCAAAATATGTAAGCAGGAAGTTGCGTCTTCATGTTTGATTATGTAATACATTTCTCAATAACATTATTACTTTCATTTGAGGAAACATGCATGGGAAAGTCATACCTATATAACCAAACTAGCAATGTGCAGAGAAATAAACTCACTTTACACTGACTGTAAGAAGCACAAACAATTTAACCTCTTTAGAAACCGCCTTTCTGTTTTAAAAAGGCCACATTTTATAGTTGTATACAATCCTTTTCACTATTCTTTTCTTTTTTGTCTTTTTTAACCATTTAAAAGTTTTTAAGTTTAAAGTTTTTTTATGTCATGTAGCTCTCCCGTCTCCAAAATGAAAAATATAAGTAACTCTAATGGTTCTGTTTCTCAGTTTTGTATGAGAGCTATACATTGTATATTTAGCTAAATAATATACCTGAGGTCCTTGAAAGTCCAGAAAGTAAGACCAATGTATGTGTGAGAGAGAGATTGGGTTTAGCAACATAGCCATTTCCAAAGTCTCATCTGGGGGGACTATTAAGATCAAATCGAAGTCGAAAAGGGCTCAGCGTGTGATGGTATTGATGTCAAGACCTCTTCGTAATAGACTCCACTGCAGAGAAAAACTATGGTCCCTTTTCAAACCAAGGTCATTCTAAAACTGGCTTTATAATTGGCAGGTGGGTTCTCCATTTTCAGAAGGTATCGCAAGCGGTGGGAGAGCGGGGTTGGAGGAGTGTGTGTGTGTATATGTGGAAGGGGGAGGGGATTGGTACCTCAATGTCACTCATATGCACACTTTTGGAACAATCTCTTGGGCTCTCATTCTCACACACACATATATTTTATATATAGGCCGATATACCAGGGACCGTGACATGTGATAGCTTGGAGGACATCCCTTAATGATCCCACTGCAAAAATGTATATGACAGTAAAATCCCACCAGGCCAATAGCCAGCAAGGCAGAATTGCATTGCATTATATCTATTCATCACTGTGAATGCCTGTATTTATGCATCAACAAAGAGATGACCTAATTTAGAACAACTGCACATGTTATTATTTACATCTAATTGAAATATAAAAATATTATTACATAAACATAGTTAGAAAAAAAATTGAAAGAGAGAGAAAGAGAAAAAGAGAGAGAACAAGTAAAAGAGAAAAAGAGAAAAAGAGAAAAAGAGAAAAAAAGACAGAAAGAGAGAGAGAGAGAGAGAGAGAGAGAGAGAGAAGTATCATCCAATTACAACACGTCCTATTAATGCCAGGGACGACCTGAGAGGCTCCAAACTGATGCCTATGGATGCCAAGGACAAGGATTTTAGCATGAGAGGTAGAACAGACCCACAGATGGTACTAGCAATCCCCTTGGGAAAGGAATTAAAAATGAAATGTGCCTCAGCACTTTGTAGCCCCTCCTCCTTTCCTTTCCTTTCCTCTCCATGTATCTCTTCTCTCCCTCCCCCATCAAGAGCTGTGTAAATGTGCATGAACAAGGTTACTGAATATCTTAATAATAGCCATGTTGATCTTTTTATTTATCTGCATCATTTTGCCTGTATAATATGTTATTGTACTTCATCCATGAAAGGGTACTGTATTGTAACCATTAATTACTGAGCAATTTATGAGTAAGATCAAAATACATTTCCCAAAGACACAAACAATTCTATTCCATGCTAATTTGTGTCCAGCCATCGATCAGTCTGCAGACCAGGAAATCATGAAGTGCAAACACATTCAATCTGTTTCATTGGACAGAAAACTGCAAACTATAAACCACAAACTATAAACCACATTACCGTAATGGTTGTGTGGAGAGTACTTACTTTATACTATGTATAACTACACCACGTGCTTTCTATGAAACAGATGTTAATCCAGGCTAAGAGGGTCCAAGAGTCATAATCTTTTGCAATCTGTTACCCACAACCACATTGTTCACCTTGGGGACCCCATCAAGAATTACAGAATCCAATTGTGCTCATGATATCTACTATAACAAATTATAATCCAATGACTATTCTTAGATGCATGCTTTAAAATATATACAGAACGCACAGAACGCAAACATCACACTATTTCCTTCCTCTCTCTCCTTCCCTTGTCCCTGTTGGACCCATGTAAGTATATGCATTGCATAAGTAGCACTGTAGTTGTTGGCTTGATGCCTGCAGATACTGCTATGAGATCAGCAAGAGAACAAGATGTGAGCATGTACCTATCTTTTTGTTTTTCATGTGAATTATCAATGTAATGATCTTATAAATCATATGCAGTGTCACAAAAATTTAAGACATTTTTGGATTTCTTTGTCCTAGTTTGGCCAACTACAAGAAGGAAAAAAAACAATTGTATCCCTACATTCTCCGACAGTCGTTTCTGAAGGCTTTTTTGTGAACCATTAATTTCGTCATTCCCCAAGTAGGGGACCAAGTAGGCCATGTCACTTCCACCTATACATGAAAACATTCTACTTTGAAACCTGTGATACAATAAACAGATCAATCCGCTCAATTGCCAAAAACTGGTGACATTCAATCTAAAGGTCACATCTAAAGATGCTAGGGTACACAATTCGGGTCCATAGATAGGACAAAACAACACCAAAGAATACCTGTAGATAGACACATATGGCAGACAGAGGCAAGAAAGAGGCATAAGATAAAATAGAAGAGATTGGTTCTCATTAAGGTGGTTTTGGAATGGAGGGGTTCACAAAGTAGCATGGTCAATAATTCCCAAAGGAACACTGTGTGTATACTTGAAGAAGGACATGAGCTAAATGCCAAAGAAAACCTGTCAGAGACTGCCTGACAACTGCTGAGGGCTGCCTGACCTACATACGTACAAACAGCGACACAGACAATATCCCAGGGATGTGCTGAAGAAGCTATATCTTCAGCGTCCAGCATCTGCTATCCCAGTAAGCGCTCATCCATACATGGAAAGTGCTCCACTTTGCAACAACAGAGAAGCGACAGGAGCTACATCAACACAAAGCAATTTATTGAATCCCATCATCCTCCACTTCTCTTCAATTGAGAGGCACTTCAACAGGTCATATCCCAGAATACCTTATCATGTTGACCTTTTACCTTGCCTGGGGTATTCACGCCCAGAGCTGCTTTTGTGGAATAAATTCCAAGTTCTATTAAAAAAAACAGATCATCAAATCTCGAAATACACTTTTGACTGTTAATAGCAGATTGCCACAGGTAGAAAAATATCTGAAGCCTTATAGTCATACAAATTTACGTGGTTATGACTCTGTCCTACTTACGATATGTTCCAGATTGAAAGTCAATAAGAGGTTCAACCACCCCAAAGCAGTGTAACAACAAACAGGATCACCAAGGACAGACAGGGTTATCTATTGACACAGTAACATGCATGTCCACAAGTTTGTGGAGACTAGTGGGATAGATCAAGGACTACCTGATTACCATGTGCTTATATTAATCACAAATAGTAGATCAGCTGTTGCCTTTGTTCATAATGTTATTATGTATCTTATTATTCATTTCCATTCAGGTTTTCCTGCCGTAACCTACTGTATATTGTGTGTATGACAGTCATCAGCCTGAGTGTAGGACGACCACCTGCTGGGGCAACTGTGTATTTGTCTGGTCATTATTCTTGTCTTGTCGAGGTGTGAGTTCACTCCCTCCAATCAGCTGGTTGTCGAATACTTACATGCCCAGAACCTGAACTTGAAATCACAGTTATATTGTAGACTGACAACAATTCCTTCCATTCCATGCAACCAGTTAGGAGAATTGTGGGGTGGAGGCAAGGAAGTGGAGGGAGCGTGGGCCCCGGGGGGCCTGTTAAGATAAACTGGCGGTCTCAGTGCCAGAAGGGGTCACTCTGACACCATCTATATGGTGCCCAGGGCTGGCCGCTAACAACATTATAAGCCAAGGGTTAGGGTTAGGTTGTATTCCATAGAAGTAACTGTGTAGAAGATTGGACGCAAACAATTGTGTTATGTAGTTTAAATACTAGTTTAAATGTATGTTCAAATTGTTGACGCTGAACCAAAGGTGTGTGGTCTTCATACATAAAATTGAGAACGGGATAGTGTCTACTAGAAATCAGATTGAGAAACAGGATGCTTCATGAGCTATATACTGTACATTGCAGGAAAATATTGTCTTGTCAGGATATTAATGAGCATGTCACTAAGTCTGCGTCCAGCAGATGTTTGTATTATACTATCAAACTTTGCAAGCCACAATACATACCGTTTGCTTGCATTTGACTTTCAGTAATGAACCGCCTAGCTTTAAATTATTCCATTCCAGTATGCGCTCCAGTTTACTCACCATGACTATGGAATTAGACTACGGAATACTACAGAACAGTTTGCTTTACATTACACTTGCCATACACTCCAACTTGGAGGAAGAGACACTGTAAAAGGCCCCCTCACAGAAAAGCCCCCTGAGATACAATAGTTCCACTTTTTCCACACAGCACTATAGCCGTTTCCTTAGGGGGGATTCATGAAACATTAATGTCATCACGATGTCGCCCACCTGCTTTCCACATACTAATAAGTGACTCACCTAGGGTAATTAAGCAACTGTTGCATTGCATTATCTTCAGTATTATATGGTTCCGGTCTGAGCAAGATGGCATCTGTTCTAATTGGATGATGTACAGTTCTCTGTGACCTGGTTTGTGCTTTCAGGATTTTCAAGTCTTTCTCAAGAAACAGTCGGCTAAGGATGGCTTATGCATCATTCAACACTTACTACTGTTATTTCATGGGAAGTATGTACTGAATCACGTGACATGGTATGCCTTGACCTGGTTCTGTATGTTTTAAAACTGGCCTACAGAGGGCTACGAAGTGTCCAAATGGGGATTATTTTTTTAATCTCCATTGAGTCAACTTCTGTCCCCCTAAAAAACGCCTAGAAAGTTGTACTGTGCAGCTAAAGCTGTGATCCCATAAGGATCCATACTTTGCAAAGCTGCAAATGTTTGTCAGACAGTCCTGTCTCACCCAAGCTGTCACTTCCTTAGATGTGCTTCATTGGGATTTGAGACTACATCCATACATCTTCAAACCACATGTTTGATCCAGATGTTTGTGTTAAGTTTTTCATAACATCTTTCTCATCAGTTGTTATTTTTGGCATGTGCCCTGAGTTCTTCCTGTGGTTGGATACTTGTGGTTACCATACACATCTTGTGTCGCACCACTAACATAATCTTGTTTTACAGCCCTGCTCACATTGTTCTTATGTAGGTGCTGGAGGTAAAGACAATAATGTACTAATGCAAATGTAGCTTTCATTGCTTTCATACATATCAAAACACAGTAGAGGGGATCTGATCCTATGACGTCTTGATAGCCATACCTTTGATAGCTATACCCTCTCGTAGAAATGTACTTTTATTAATAATTCTCCTCTTTAGGTTGGCACCTCAAACAATTGAGTATGCTGTTATACATTATACCACTCTATCCCAGGGTAACAGTCTGTTCACAACATTGTTTCCGACATTGTTGGAAAGAGGAAGAATTCTTTGCAAGGTATTGTAGGTGTTTAATGAATATGTGAATATGTTCATTGTCTGGCTGTAAAATGCAACTGTGTTTGCACCAAGACAAGCTGATTTCTTATTGTTAATGAGGGAGTTAGAATCACACTCCATCAATTATAATTACAAAGACAGTTTCTTAACCTGCCGATATTATAACTACATTACCAGCAGTTCTTGGTTATCATCGAGTCTCTTTTATTTGCAAACCATGCTCTATTATAAGATTAGTTGATACTAATGCATTAAAACAGATCATCAAATTTCAAACATCCTTAAGAAGATACTCAATTTACATATTAGTTACAGTCTAGTTGTACAGTTACACAATCACTATGACTAAAATCTTAAATGTTGTATTGCTTTGAATGTACATAATGAACGGTAACCAGTATGATGAATAATTGAAGATTACATAGATACATACATAGATGCACCCATGTACAATAGATCATTAATGGCACAGGAAAGGCCCATCCACCTCTTTCACATGACAGACTAGGCCAACATTACAGTATGTTTGCTTATGCAAATTATCTTCACTGTGAATGTAAAGACTCTCGTTTCACAAGAAATGAGAACTGAGAAGAATAGAACAGAACAGAACAGAACTGAAAGAGGAGGGAAAAAATGCTAACAAAATAAAGGAATAAATAGAAAATGCTAATGATTTAGGATGGAAGGTTGAGAAAAAAACAAGCATGCCACCAAAAGGTCAGCTCTGGAAGCCACTGTGTGTAACAGGCATGCAACGAACGCGCTTAGGCAACATTTATAAATCAGCTATTTATTTTCTTCTTATCCTCATCAAGCCAAGCAAGCAGTGACAAGTACACAAAGAGGAGTACTTAGAGGGGAGCATCCGAAGAAGGGAAGCCATTGCAGGGCCCCACTGTGTGGCTGGAATGCAACTAGCACAATAAACAGACATGGTATGAAGGAAGGAAGATACATTAAATATGAATCCCATGGCAACACGGCACAGCGGCCCTGCGATGTTCCTGACTAGTGCCCTGTTCTTGAACAACATGGGATCCCGCAAAATCCACTCTCTACAGTATTTTTTGTTGTCTATGCCCTAAATCAAACACGGCATTACCAACTGTTTTGTAATACATGCAAGAAGAAGGCGTTATAGGCCGTCTGGTTTGAGACTGTTTGGTATTGATTTCCATATGAGGATAGGAATGTGTGATGTTTAATCTAGCAACTACTGACAGGAATGACAGCCAGAACATGGCCGATGGCTCCTGTGCCGTCAATCATGTTGACTGTCTGCTCAGCCAGATTGAAGTCCTTTTCTCAATTCAAACTGGTTGAATGAGAAAGTGTCAATAATATTTGTTATGCCATTTTAGCATGTAGTTTTTCTATTTTTGAATAATTTTTGATAATAATGGAATAACATTTCTAATGTATTTAGTTCCGCTGCTGCAAACCATACAAATAAATACATATTTTACCATTTACTGGAAGATTACTGTATAAAAAGGGGTAAAAAGGTACCAACATTTTCGGCTATAACTGTACTCTTGTATTTAAGTAGTTTTAAGATTGTCAATGTTTCAAAGCAACCAGACATCTTTACTGTGGATTTTCTAGTTCCCCAAGAGATACATTTGAGAAATAAATTGACAAATATGGACGCACACACACACACACGCACACACACACACACACAAACAAGGTCGAGGGATGTTTCTATCATCAACCTTGTCATCGATGACCTGTACCACACAATTTCTCTCCTACTCTATCATCTCAGTATTCCACACTTCTGCTAGCTAAAAATAACAAAGGTGGAACTATTCTCAACCCTCTTCTCTTGACCATCACTTAGGAAAAGAAACAGACTGAGGTCATTCTGGTCAGTTTGTCCCCTCTCCCTTCGTTATTCTTGGATGTTTATCCCTTTAAGCTGTGTGACATGAAAGCCAATGTGCACAGACATTGCTCAAAGATGTCAGTGAACTATTCTTTCCAGACAAAGTTTTTTTGTGTGTTGCTTTTAGCAAATGACCTTTGCCAAACAAACTCTCTGATGTTGCTACATTGATTAGATCTGACATTGTTCCTTATTGAAAGACAAGAGTTGTGCTTCATAGCATCCTGCCAGGAAAGTTTAAAGGAACCTAAGTACACACCGAAATTAATATGTGGCCGACATATTATACTCACATACTGATCATTGGTACTTGTTCTGACACAATGTTGTTTTTATTACATTTAAAAACAATTTACTTTCAGGGGTTACAGATTGTATGCATACTCATACAGTATGAGCACACACTAGGAATGGAAATGAACATGGGTAAACACAGCATCAATACAATATGTTATGATACAGTAAGAGAAAATTCTATTTTACCAATAAATTGTCAGAGAAATGGGATTCAATTATATGTTTACGTAATGGTACTAGTGTTAGTTTCACATATCAATTGTATGAAGCCCAGCTGTCTGCTGTATGTGTTTCCCACAGTTAGTTTACGGAGATCACAGATGCATACACTCACAATAGACAACTGGAGAAGTGGAATCATGCAGTACGCTTGTTTGATATTATTTGTAGAATTCTGAAAGATTGTGTATTTCCTGATTCATTCACAATCACAATACTTTATAAAATGATTATAAAGGACAAACAGTCTACTGGTAGTACAATGACCATGTCAATACATAACTATGACATTTTGAGTCAAAAGCTCAACTCCAAGAAACAAAAACATAGGGTACTCAAATCCATGTTCTACTTTGCTAACTGACGGAACACTGCTGACAAAAAGAAAAGGTTGAAAGCTAAAGCTTGAAAATTACACACATTGCTGAACCATGAAATAATACAAAAAGCTTTTCTGAGTGTAATACAAGTTCCAAAGCAGCCAAAGTACATTTTCAATTTTGGAATAGGTTCATCGCATGCTTAATCTTTGATGATATAACAATTCTGTCCAGTTCTCAGTAGAATAGAAGATTCCTGGAAGTGCCTCCCTCAAGATTTTTCAAACTCCAGTCGCTATTTTTGCTTTTGGTGACTACATAAATCTCTCAAACTGTATTTACATGTACCGTATTTCTTCGATTAAACGCTGCGGCGATGCAGAGGGCCATTTAATTTGCATCAAACATAACATAGTGTTAGGTGTTTGGGACAATAATCCATCCATAGTTACCAATCATGCATCACCTGTCTTCATTTCATCATCCCAACAAAGGAATTTTAAACACATTCTTGTGTAAATTCATCAATTGGTGTGATCTTTTTTATTATCTTTTTTCATTTGTACCTGTTTTAATATCTACTTTTGTAAAATGTTCTATGGGTACAGTATCTGCAGGCCTATGTGTGGATGCGCATGACGTATGTGAGGCCTAGGTGATGTGAGAAGGCTGTGTGGAAACTTCTCTTTCGATTACAGTACATGGCGTGTTGGCACCGTAACCAGGTCACCCGCAGAATATGACAAACAAAGTTACTGAACAGGGAGTCACTGGAGAGCTTGGATTACACTCCTAAATTCCAACTTCTGGAATCAACACAATCTATGTTACTCACACACAATTCTGTGTAAAAAAAACACACAAAACTGTGTAATCCTGAATTAAATACATCAAGTATTTAACTACAGTGAAATAAGTTCCTAAGCTTTTTTTTCTCAGGAAACTTACTCAGAATTTACTCAGAACTGACTGTGCAATGAATGTTATAGGTAGCTAGAGCTACTAGGGCTAGAAAGAATAACAGTGCTGATGTAGGGTTACTACAGGAGCTGTCCCTGTAATCTAAAAGGACAGAATCTTGGATCAGTACAACTTTCTCTGAAGCACTTTGTCAATACAGCTGAGATCCATCTAATTATCAGCTATATCTCTTAAGTTCTTTAAGTTTTGCAAAGGTTTGAAGCAAATTCGTAAGCGATAAAAGAACAACAACATGAACATACAGGGACTGAAACTGCTGTTACAAAACAGAACGTCAATTTAGAAAAAAACTAATTGAAAATCAAATCTTTGGTTTGTTTCCCCAGAAACTCCAGACAGTAAGAGTAGGTTTGCATTCAAATGCTAGACACAGTACCAGATGTTTTTCGTCAAAGAAAACAGATGGGGTCCAGACACACTTCCTAAGCCTTTCATTTTTCCAAGGCATTCACTCTACTCACATAAATGGTGTCAGTTACTAACAACCACTGTCAGATAAGGAATTACATCATACTCACAGGCACTAATCTGCTTTGTGATTGTCTAAAGGATTCTCCACTCTTACTCTTAGAGATAAAAGCTTAAAATCTACATCTGAGAGAATCCATTAGATCTTTTTCAGTGGCAGCTGGACTGGTGCTGCTGTGATTATGGCTGTCTGTCTCTAATTTTAGATATACCTTGGATGTGGAGAAATGTGTTCACTGGAAACACAATGTGATTTGTATGCATTTGTATTTATCCGATTTAAAAGTATAATAAATAAGACACATTGTATGTAGCACAACAACAATGCTGCCAATTTTCAACTGAAATAACTGGGAACCCTTTACGAATGTAAGTCTATGTCATGAGATTTTTGGTGACCTTCCTGTGAACTTTCTTAAAGGGAGTGAGTTTTTTAAATAATGAGCTGCATCATGTGACATGTTTGCACGCACATCCATAAAACCACACGCAGGCCCATCCACACACACGAACACTCTACAATAAGTGCTGACAAACTACATTAATTGCTTATTACATCGCTTAAATTCTTGCTTAATACTCAAATGCATTTTAAATGTAAGCATGGGAGGCCAACTGGAGTGAAACTAATAGTGGCCTTCAGTTGACTTAGTTTAACTTGTAAACATGTTACACTGTAGCATTGCACTTCCACAGCCCCCATGTAAATATTTCAGTCATAAAATTATTATTTTAACAATCCCCTTGGGCATTGCAAAAAAGTTATTTTAGTAATTTTTGGGGGCAGTTTCAAATAAATAGTATCACATTATGATATTTAGGAGAAGCAGCCTCTGTCTCAGGAATGTACAATGTAGAATATTGCATCAGCAATGTGATCAAAATACCATTCCTTCGTATGTCTATGCATCTCTGAATGGCTGACTAATACGTTATGTTTACATAAACCTTCCAGTCCACTCCAGTTGACCCATAATGCAAAATCCAATACTGTGTACTTCAGTCAAAATTGAATCCCTTTCATGAACCTAATCTCTACATTGACTTCACATTACAATGACTAAGAAGATCTCACATCTCTCCAAACTCTTAACAGGGCTCTCTGTGTTTCTTGGTTTGTATCCAGGAGAGTTCCCAATGTCAGAACAGCTACTGTGCTAACCTTCTGAACAGACAGATATCACCTCTGGGACACCTCTGGGACCTGTTTGAAGACATGGGTGGCATCGTGTTGCTGGTGCCCAAACAGCACTAACTTCTCACTGTCCTTTCTGCCCGACCCAGATGTTGACCTTCTCAGATTCTGGGCAAATTTGATCAAATCAAAATCAAAATCTATATATCTGATGGTCTGACTAATATATCACTAATATATGAGAGACACTTAATTTAACCTATTGGAATGCAACGTTACTTCTAATGATCATCTTGTTAAATTAAAAAATTACGTTAAAAAATACGTTTATTTATTGAACAATTGTTCTTTTATTGTCTATATTCAACCCATCTTTCAAAGATTCATGAACAAATACTGTAATTGCAGCGTAATCCCTGTGTCACCTCTCACCACAATCGCAGACCTCCCATTCAAAACCTCCAAAGTTGGTTCTCTGCCAAAGACAAATCGGTATAATTATTTTGATTGAAATTATGTAGACAATAACTCAGCCCTTCCTGGTCTCTTGCTACCACTTCCTCAGTCTCCACCAATGGTGTGAAAGCAGGAAGGTCAGAGAGCTCTTTTTTCTCACAGAGAAAACTGATGTAAAAAACAGCTGGTATACAGAAAAGCAGGTGGATGAATACAAAGGGGAGTCCTTGAATGTGAATATTCCGGTCTCAGGAGAGGACAGAAAATACAGTGGAAGGGGACATACATGCAAGACTGCAATACAAGAATCAAGAAACATCTAACGTTTTAGTAATATTAAGATAACAATGGATGTGATAAGGTAAAAAAAAGAAAGTTAAGGCTTGACCTACTGATTAGAAATAACACATGTTAATGGTAAACCGTTCAATTTCTCAGACATTGTTAAACAGAAGGGTGCATTCACAACATACACTCAATGGACCATACTGGAGGCAGTGCCTGGTCCTCTGTAACTGGACATCAAGTAAACATTTTAAGATCCATGGCAAAGAAGGACAAGAAAAAAATATAATACAAACGTTTACATTCTCAATATTGAAGTTATGGCATATGTTTGGGCCTATTTTGTCCTGAAAAGCTATGTGTTTTGCTGCTAGGTTGTATAAGTTGCTTACTTAGCTAGCTAAAACCAAGAATCATACTACTTTCTACAGAGTGCCTAGAACCAGAGCATTGAAGCATTGATCATTTTTCTCCTCTTCTTCAGATATTATAAATTCAGGTCTCCGGGTCATTTAATTATTGAGGTCCTCTCTGACGAGTTCCGGTACTTTCTCTTCCAAAAATTGACAGCTTCATTCACCCTGTTCGACTCTGTTTGGCTTTTGGCGTGCGCTGCCAACATCTTTATAAAGTGAGCATCCATTAAGACAACCTTGGTTCAATAAGCTGGGAATGTCAGGGCGATGTGGTGTCTTTCGTGTCGCACTTTCACTGGTTGAGGCTCTCGGAGAAAAAGCACTTTGTCATGCACAGGTACTCTACATGTATGCCACGTAATCTCCAAAGTGCTCAATCAATAATGAAAGGCCCCAACGATCGTCTCAACTGACTGAGACAGATGCGGGACAGGGTAGTAGGGTGTTGGGTTGAAACATGAGGTGAAACTCGAGGCGTGATCCAGATTTTTTTTCCTGTATTTCGGAAAACAAACTTATGTATTTGGCCTCCATCACAAGATTTAGCGGTAGCAAGTTCTGTCTCTATTTTCTCTTCATTACCGTTGAGACAACAACCTACCTCTGCCTCACCCCTCAGTATTTGGTGCACTCCTGTTTTTTGTAGTTTTTTTCCCCCCTCACTCAGCTTCTCCACTGTGGTCAAACCATATGGGAGAGAGGTGAACTAATGGCTACCCAAAATGTTTGGCTTGAGCTTGTGGCCGCCTGGGAAATGGTCCCACTTCCTCCAACTCCCAATTCCAAGCCTTATAAATGCCACAATGCACAGGAACACACTAATATTAAC